>JAMPIV010000136.1:0-240000 GCA_024509875.1 Oreohelix idahoensis
GATTCCAGCGTTGTAAGGTTCTCGTGGAAATGCTGCATGCCGGTAAAAGTTACAACAGATGATCAGGGGTTCTAAAGTTATGAGAGGCCAATATTCTGTTATCATCCATCGAGTCAGGGAAATTCATTTGTCATACTTAGACGTACGTCACAATATATATATATATATATATATATATTAATATATATTATATATATATTATTATATATATATATATATATATATATATATATATATATATATATATATATAAACATACACATATGTACGAGAAACTTTATTATCCAAATAAATAAATTAACATGTACCGATATGTTGTAATAATGCCATATCATAATTCCATAACCATTATGAGTCAACTAATGTAGCAACCGTCACTCATTCACTACACGTTCAAAAAGTTCACTGAAATAATTTCAAATGAATTTTTTAGTTCACAGACTAAAAAAAAAAAAAAAAGAATTTATAAAAAAAAGTTATGGGAACATCGATATATAAATATCACCATTATCTTTCGGCACATGGCAATAACATATCGTTGTCAATCTAGTGAAACATAAAATAGCTGAGCAGACATCACATACGTGAGAATTCTTTTTTCTGCTCAGCAGTCAAGTCTTAAATAATAGGAAAATTTCACACAAAGCGGTACAACATAAGCTTATCATCAGAAGTTGGCCCCCGTCGGACAAATATTTCGGCCCTTGTATCTCTTTTACACTCTACGAGGGCCGGGCCCATTTGGGTCATGACTCCATGTTGTCAGCCTCTTGTTGTGTATTTTCCGCCTGCGCTGGGAATTCAACCACATTGTTGCGACTTTTAACTCCAATCCTGGTTTTATCCATGCTGCCAACTTGAGGCAGTTGTGAAGGTAACCATTAGGCTGTATATAAATTACGGTCATGAATGACTTAGCTCGTTGCAATTGCTTCACAACCAGCACGATGCACTTCCTGCCGTTTAGTATAATCACAGCGTGAGTAAATCGGTCAACGGATGGTTCCCATTAATGTCAAGGGGTGGCAAGCTCATGTAGCCATTGCTAAAAGAAAATCAGCTGAGTACTAAGAATATTTTTGTCTCAAACAAAATGTAATGTAGTTTTTGAAGAGAAGGGAATCGTTCAAGAACTGTTGAACTGCAGAGACTCCAAATATTGGGATAAAAAAACTAAGATGGCTTGTCTGTCTTTGAGCATTGTCTAATGTCTGCCAGAAGATGGATACAGTAAAGAATTTATTTTAAAAAGTTCAAAGTTTTCTTTTAATGAAATGATCCTCGTTATATACTGCACGACCCCGTTTTGCCCCCACCAGTCTCTGATGAGACAAAAAAATAAGTGGCCTGCTGGTTCCTCATGCATGTCGTATGATGTCACTAATATAAGATTGTATTTGGGACTGGTAACATCACCTTGTAAAATAAATAGATGCAGGAACCATCGCTGTAGGCGTGCATGGATGATTGACGTAGCCTTCTTGTCAGGGAGCTAGCTGCAGTGGTGGATCTATGCTCCATACGGAGCGAAAGGGGAAATGAGGATAAATTGCACGCGATGTTTTCAAATCAATGACTAGTCTACAAAAACCCCTTACAACTTATATTGAGCTACTTACTGGATAGGTTCCTCATTAGTGGATAGCGAACGCCACTTAATCAATGACTAGTCTACAAAAACCCCTTACAAC
This sequence comes from Oreohelix idahoensis, assembly GCA_024509875.1. Taxonomy (NCBI): domain Eukaryota; kingdom Metazoa; phylum Mollusca; class Gastropoda; order Stylommatophora; family Oreohelicidae; genus Oreohelix; species Oreohelix idahoensis. Next base: position 1,692 of record JAMPIV010000136.1, read on the forward strand.
TTATATTGAGCTACTTACTGGATAGGTTCATCATTAGTGGATAGCGAACGCCACTTAATCAATGACTAGTCTACATTAACCCCTTACAACTTATTTTCAGCTACTTACTGGATAGGTTCATCATTAGTGGATAGCGAACGCCACTTATTTGCACGACATACTCGTATATGGGAAACTAAAAGCCACGACGATTCAGAGTTCGCTGGGAGAACAACATTAGACAATCTCTGAAGGACCGAGGACTAGATTGGAACCAGGCCAGGAGAAAGACAGCCGAAAGCGCTAGAATGTCACTCTCTTTCTCTTTCTCTCTGGCAAACCTTTACACCTACGGTAGAAGAGGAACGACTAAGTAAGTAAGTAAGTAAGCCACTTACGTAGATAGTTTTGAAAAGTTTGACGAATGAAAACGTAAAAACGTAAAAATGATTTGGTTTTAGATATGTTTTTGTACATAGGCGCTGTTCCACACTTGAAGAATATTTAGTTGATGTTGTAGAAGTAACTGAATTGAGCTTATATTTGAGCCTGCCACAATATTAGTTGTCAGGGGCAAGAACTATTGCAAAGTATCGATAAAACTTTAAATAACAAAGGATGTAAATTGGAGCCCTGGTGGACACCTTATCAAATTGGGTATAATAATTATTTTCCTGTACGTTCCCTGCGAAGCATGGAGCCACCATTACAGCTGGTCCCCTTGCAAGAAGCCTACACAAAGCATTCACGATGTTGCAGATGTGGTATTTATAGCAATTTCTTTTACACGATATGGCTGCTAGTCTCAGACACAACCTCGTATTAATCGCCTTGTACGACATGCCTGAGTGCGCAGTTGTCATATTCTTTATTTGTCTCTTCATAGACCTACCCGAATCTAAACGGGGAAACATAGGGTATGCATGTGATAAAGGTAATCCTCCTCAACGAACTTTGAACTATTACTTTTTAAACGGAACATTATAGTAACATATACTTAGTGTACGATGCTACTGCAGCCTTACAGCGGCTAACTGAAACTTCATTAACAATGGCAGTCATTGTGTCAGACTCTCAGTCCATGCTTCGAAGGTTCAAAATGGTTGGCTACGGCATGAATGGAAAACATTCATAGAAGCTTCGAGTCTGCAGCAGCTGGTGTGGATCTACTGTCCTGGTCATGCAGGGGTACGCGGTAATGAGAAAGCTGACATACTAGAATCAAGAGCATCCATAGTGGGGACACTGGATATGGATACGGGAGAGATACTGAGAACAATTAATGATCGCCTGCTAGAGAATTACACTGCAATAGATGAATCATCAAGGTTAAGACTGTTGGAATTTGGCATCAAACGTAAGGCTAACAGAGATGGACATATGAGTGGATGCATCTGCCGTGTATACAACCAGTGATCTAAAGGAACAGTTAGCATTCACACTCTTCGACATATACTGTTGGAGACTGAGCAGATGTGAGTTTGCCCGGAGTGCAATGATGTCGTTCTGTTCACAAATAACAATAACAACAGTGGAAAATTAAACGTATAGAATGACTTGCCCTTAATGTGATTTCTCATTATGAGAAAAATAAGCGTAAAGAATGACCAGCAGCTAATGCTATTTCTCAGTAGTGGAACATTACACGTGTAGAACGACTAGGCCCTAATGTTAGTTCTCAATAGTAGAAAATTACATATATAGAATGACCTAATATCCAGTCATTCTTTTCATCTATCTATCTATCTAACTATCTGTCTATCTATCTATCTATCTATCTATCTATCTATCTATCTATCTATCTATCTATCTATCTATCTATCTATCTATCTATCTATCTATCTATCTATCTATCTATCTATCTATCTATATGCCTGTCTGACTGTCTGTCTGTCTGCCTGTCTTTATGTCTGTCTACCTGACGGCCAGTCTGTCTTTCTGTCTGTCTGTATGTATGTCTGTCTGTCTTTCTGTATGTCTGTTTGTCTTGTATGTCTGTCCGTAAGTATGCCTGTTTGTCTGTCTTTCTGTCTGTCTGTGTGCCTGCCTGCTTGTCATTCTGTCTGTCTGTCTGACTGGCAATCTTTGTATGGCTTCTCCATTGCTGTTTTTCTCAATTTCACCCAATCGTTTATTACCATCTTGTTGATCAGAAGAACACACTGACTTACAGTGTAAGTGTCGTTTCAATAAATGCATCTTTTGTAATACATTTACAGGAAACATGATTCGTTTAGGCCTGATCCTTGCTGCAGCGGCGATTGTGTCAAGTCATCCCTTCTGGTGGAGAGGGTATCACTCGCACTCACCTTTCCATTACCACAGGTATCAAGACTGGCACAACTGGCACATGGACTGGTGGCACTGGCCAATGATGAGGTTAGCATCAGACAGTGACAACGTTTGACGAAGACCTCGTGAAGTTTGTGTTCTAGTGTAAAAGTTAGTTAGTCCCGTGTTGTCCCCGTGTTGTCCTCGTGTTGTCCCCGTGTTGTCCTCGTGTTGTCCTCGTGTTGTCCCCGTGTTGTCCCCGTGTTGTCCCCGTGTTGTCCTCGTGTTGTCCCCGTGTTGTCCCAGTGTTGTCCCCGTGTTGTCCTCGTGTTGTCCCCGGGTTGTCCCCGTGTTGTCCTCGTGTTGTCCCCGTGTTGTCCCCGTGTTGTCCTCGTGTTGTCCCCGTGTTGTTCCCGTGTTGTCCCCGTGTTGTCCTCGTGTTGTCCCCGTGTTGTCCCCGTGTTGTCCCCGTGTTGACCTCGTGTTGTCCTCGTGTTGTCCTCGTGTTGTCCCCGTGTTGTCCCCGTGTTGTCCTCGTGTTGTCCCCGTGTTGTCCCCGTGTTGTCCCCGTGTTGTCCTCGAGGGTCTCTGAAGAGATAAAGACAGGATAGGACTACTGCACCATAAGGCATATCATACAAGGCGACTAACATCTGGTTGTGCTTGAGGCTTGCAACCTCATCTTGTAAAACAAATTGTCACAGAAACCATCACTACAAGAACCTGTGAATGCTTCGTGTAGGTTTCTTACAAGGGGGATGACTTGTAGTGGTTGCTCCATCAAGAAGGAAAATTAAAATAATGATAATAATGATGATGATGATGATGTAAAAAGTGGTGGTGCTTCAACAACTCACCCCAAAGTCCTTCTGTCCCGTACCATCAGTTCCATGACTTTCAATGTCAACCTCATTTCTTTCATGTCTGTCCACAGTTCTCTTCCCGATGTTTTTAGTTTGATATGCCTCTACCTATCTTACCCTGGTATTCCAGAATAAAAGATGACTTGTTAAGCTATCGCCGGTGTGTTAGCACAAACACTTCAACAACAATAGCCAGATTAATAACTTGATTGGATTTACCCCAAGTTAGTGTCTATGTTTTATTTCCAAATATCATTTGACAGAAGATATACAGAGAACCAAAAACCTCATGAGATGGAAACTGCGGTTAAATACAAGAAAAGTTGTAAACTCTTAAATAGCTTGCATATTTACTTACTAAATTAGTCGTTGTTATTCTACCCAGGGGTTTATAGGTTTGCCACTGAGATCGCCTTACTATCATATCGGCTGTGTTTCTCCTGGCTTGGTTCCAAACTATACTCTGTCCTTCAGAGATTGTCTAATGTTGTCCTTACAGCGGACTCTCGGTCGTCCTGGAGGTCTGAATCCCTGGCTCTTAGTTTCCCATATTTATAGTGGTAGCCGATCTTCTTCCATTCTGCATACATGGACAAACCATAGTAATTGAGACTTTTCCATTTGGATCTGCAGGAGCTGGATGTTAAGGCCCTGACGTATCGCCTGTTTGCGGACCATGTTTCTTCTTGTTACTTCAACAACCTTCCTTGGATACCCCATTTCTAAGATTTAGAGCTGGCTTTTCTGGGTTGCAGTTATTGCCCCTGACTTGCATCCATGCATAAAGACAGGAACATAGCGGTGTGCATCCATCGTCGTCTTCTTGCCATTTTCTCTTCTGCTGATAAATCTTTTATGTATGGCAAAGTCAACACCCATTAAAGAGTTGGAAAAGATTACATACCTCCAGACAATAGGAGGATAGAAGAGATAGCAGAGCCCAGCAACAACCCAAGAAATTCAGGACGCTGAAAGACCACCCAATGTACCAGAGAATAAATGAACTTGGAAGGAAGGGGAAGACTGAAGTGGTGCAACTTTGTCAAAACAAAGATGAGAGCAGACCCCATCAATACTATAGCAACAGCTACGCTCATCTATACTGCACACAAGCTACCCGTTTGGAAACAACAACGCTTCCCTGAAGTGAAAGAAAACATTCCAGGTATTAAGAGTGTGGCAGATAGAAAACGACTGACGGGCAAAGGGAACGAATAAGGAGAATTATAAATAGGAAGGTTCAGATAGAGTACAAAAAGGGGATGCGCGAACAATAATGCGCATGAAAGGGGTGAACGATAATCCAGTGAAGCACGGTTTCTCAGCAGCAGTCCAGAGGCGTGGGTAGAGAGTGCAGATTGCACGTACGCGAGTAGCCATGTTAAAGGCACTACTAATGTAGAGTGTATCGTGAATATTTCTCAGGCAAGGAGACGAGTTGGGCGGTGTTTAAACCTAACATAATTGATAGGGAGAATTCTTGTTTAGGAAGGAGGAACGGTGTGAGTTAGATTTTTATTCATACAAAGAAAAAGGTATGTAGGGTGAAATCTAGTATATAGATGTTTACAGTAGTCCTATTCTTCAGTGGGAAAAGGGAAAGGAACAACCCCGGAGAGGTCCGGTACCATCAATAGATAACTTGAACACTGAGAGGATATATATAACAATAGACTTAGAAATTGTAAGGAAGAAAGAACAGAAATAGAGACTATAGCACCGGAGTGATCATCTATCGTTAACAGGTCATAAGGTGTAGATTCGATACTGAACGAAAGAGAGAGTGAGGGAAGGAATAAATATTGAGAAAGAACTTACACATTGTATATTCTGTGATGGACGAGATGGGGAGGTCAGAGCAGACAGCAATGATCCTCTCATATGTAAATAAATAGTATTTCAATTACTAAGGCGTTATCTCATCACTTGCTGTGTGTGTGTGTGACTGTTATAATTATGCAGCATGTCAATGCTAACTAAAGAGGCAAAGAACATGGGCAGGCAGGTGGCAACGCACAGAAGAACATTGATACAGCGACCGCGACGCTGCCGCAAGAGAAAGAATAGCCAAAATGAAACAGAAAGAAGAGTCCTTACCACAAAATACATAGGGAAACAATATTCAAGAAACACAATTGGATCCATGCATTCACTGGTGGATCAGCAACGAATGCAACAAAATATTGGGGTGGAGGAGTCGTTCTCAGCAATGGCATACAGAAAAAGCGGTCAGTCGCAACCGGTAAATTCCCCAGTAACTTAAGGGCAGAGGCCTTAAAAACTGCAGCAGAAGTCCTAATGACAGAGGAAAACTCAGAGAGACAAGTAGCTATCTTCTCAGATGCGCTGTCAGTGATAGCAACGCTGAAGAATCAAAATAATGCCGACCCGGATGACCTAAGACTTCACAAATTGTACCAGTAATTTAAAAGAGTTTTCATATAGTGGATCCCTTCTCATTACAACATATTCAAGTTGACATCTGAAGGAGAACGAAAAAGAAGTTTATGCTTGTTAAGTTTGTCTACGATATTTTGTAGGTAGTAAATTAAGAGTGCTATTAAGTATTTATTTAAATAAATAACACTTCGCTTCAGAGGCGTCACTAGGGGGTGCGGGGGTGCGGACCGCACCCGGGTGACACCATCAGAGGGGGTGATCAGCTGAGGGGGTGACACAAAAATGAGTGTCTATAAAATTTGTGTGCAGTGTTTCAGCAGAAATTTATTATTTTTTATAAAAATATCCATGTAGTTAGTTATAATCACAAAAACATTTTTCGTAAGCCCAGCTACCTGTACTTCTAATGTGATCTGCTTCAAGAAGTTAATCTTACACAGCAGTACCTGCAGACTAAGGGCTTAACTCTCGACAAGGTGGTGACAAAGCTAGAGACGCTTAGACGTTTTCTGCACGAGGAACGCAGTCACCTAGTGGAACATGCAATTGATCAGGCGCTTTCACCTAAAATTATATATTTTTTTATTTTTGACTTTACAAGCTCCAATTTTTTGGGGCATGTTTAGGACATCAAAGCATCTAATAAAAATGCTGAGTCATTGGAAAATAATTATATTGGGTCCTAATTTTTTGTGTCAAGATGCACACTTTATTTGCAAAGATAGGACATTGGAATTTGGCTTGCATATTGACCACAGCATTCTCAAGACTCTCTTCTAGTTTCATCTTCATAAACTGTCCGAGTGATTTTTTATAAATTTTCAAAAATTAGACCAATTTTTCTTGATAACAATACACGGTAGAGATACTTTAAAAATTCACTGATCAAAAAGTTACAGGTTTATACTTTTAAAATTAGAAGGGGACAAGCACTACAGTATGAGATCACAGTATGCAAAGTTTAAAGCCTTTAGCTTTAAAATATTTTGAGTTATCCTGACATAATGTCGTCAAAATTGCTGAAAAACAATATCGTAGAAATAAGCAAAATACAGGGAAAACATGCCTTAAAATTGTTATACTCATATTAGAATCCACCACCTGCATATCCATTCTCTTTGTTGGTATTCTTATAATCCAGAAAAGATTTTCTGTGCCTGTATTCTGCTTTTTTCATATCATATGATCTTAGGGAAGCAGAGACTCGTGCCGCGTCAAAACCAGAAAATCCTTTGAAGCAGTATTTCCCAAAAGATAGACCAAGATTTTCAAAAATTCCTCTTCTCCCAAGTTCTCCATCATTGAAAACTATCAAAGCATCATAAACTGAAAGTTCTAATCTGTCTCTTCCTACAAATGCTGCTTTGGGACATCTGTTCCAGATCAGATTGTGGAAAGACTCATTAGAGTTCTGTGTTCCTCCATGAAGACATTTTGACAACAAGAAGTCTGAAGACAATTCATCAAAGACAGGCTGAATTTCTTTAATGACAAATTTAGGCAGCCTGTTTTTGTTAGCCTTGTTTATATCCTTTGGGCACCAATCTCTACAATCTTCATGATCTCCAGCACGGTGCTTGAAAATGGCCATTATGCTTTTTTTCATATTGGAAATTGAACCAATATTTCCTCTTATTGCGGCACTGTAATGACCTTGTATTCTCATAATAGCACTCTTTGTTAATCTTCCAAAATTTCCAATACCCTTATACTTTTTCCCATCTTCTTCATTCTGCTTGCCTTTACATTCTGCAACTTTATCAAGGAGACGTCGTCCCATTCGTTTCTGAACATGGCCGCAGCATTCTAATTTTTCGATTTGAAGTCCAGGATACATTTGTGGCTTTGCCTCGGCAACAGATTTAAAACTTTTTGAATCCCCATCTCCAAGATATTTTACATACTTCAAACCATGTTTTTCCTCAGATCTTCTAAAAATATTAATCATTCCATTTGATTCCATCAGACCAGAGGCACCCTCATGATTTTTTTGGCATGATTTATGACCTGTCATCCACACTGCAAATTCTTCATCGGTTTTGTATTTCTTTCTAGCCTTACTGCAAGCATCACAGTAATTGGACACAAAATTTCTACATCAACAACTTTTGCTGCTCTCACTGGGTTCACAGACAGAACTAGTGCTATGCCATTTTTACTTGAGAAGCCTCTACGTTGCCATGTGCCATCACATGACACAGTAACTTCATTTGTCTTAACATCTTATTTTAATTCTCTGACAGCAGACTCCATACTTTCTTCTCCACATCTTTTTGTAGCATGCAAAATTCTCCTTTTCAACTCACTGTGTGTTGCTGATGCTACTGGTGGAGGCCTATTCATATTTGTCAGAAAACGTTTACTTTTTACTTTGTTTATTCCTATGCTAAACATTGACATCTGGAACCTTAAATTTATATTTTCAGCAGATGAAGATAGTTGAAAACTTTCACAACAAAATATACAAGTGAAAGTAAATGAACTTGATAGGCCATAGTGAGTCTCATTCACTGTGTATAAAGACTCTGTAAACTGGTTCTGCTCACAGCTCGTAGTGACAGGTGATGTCAAACACTTTGGACATGGGACCTGTTTAACAAACTGCAAGACACTTTCAATACTGATAATTCTGTATCCTTCAATAGTTTCAGGATCAGTGTGTTTCACAGCTGTAGAAGTAACACTATTTAATTTGCAGAATAATGCAGATGTGTTTAGAGTTTTACTTTCAGCTGGCTGAGAATGACAGTTTGACGATATTTCATTTGTCTGACATGTAGGCCTAGCTGTGACTTTCGGTTGTTTCAGAGAACCAGAATACCTGTTACCTCTAAATGTCCTCTTAATGGGCCTATCCTTCCTTCTTTTACGTGATGCTGTTGATTTATTAACACAATCCATTTTATTAAATAAGAAATTACTATAAATCTAACCGTAATATCGCAAATTCGTCTTCGCAATGGACAGGAAGCGTGATTCAAATATAAACATTTCAGCAAGCCTAGTCCAATGTAAGCTTGATTCTGATTGGTTGAAGCTGGCAATTGTTGACCATCATGAGAAGTTTCAGCCAATGAAATTTTATTTTAAGTTAAGGTTCTTTTTCTTCTTCTTCCTCGTTGATCCTGAAAAGGACGTTGGTTGCGTTGTGTCTGTTTACGCCGGAGCTGTGATATCTGCACCTTTCGGTCGACACATCCGACTTCAGCACGGAATTTTTTTTTTTTGGGACCGGGTTTGCCTTCCCTCTGCGATGCCTACTCTCTCAGCCAGACTGCAGTGATGCAGCCTGTTTCCAGGACCACCACGTGGAGGTGGAGTAGGGTCTTGGTCAGCTCTGGTTCGCTGACCCTGATGCAAGCAGTCAAGCTATGGGTCGCTGACTGCATTATCTATTGCTGCATCTTGGGGTCCCATGTTAAGGTTCATAACTGTTAAAAATTTCAATTTAATGCCCTGGCTGGACTAAATACCGAAAAAATTATTAAAATATGTTAATAAATAAAAACGTTATAACAAAATAATTTTTTTCGCATATACCTTGTATAATTAGCTGATTTGTGGCTGAACATACGTATTTGAAAAATTAATTTAAAATATTTTTAAGCTGAAAACTGCAATAAAAAAACATAGCGTTAGGTAGAAAAATGGTGACACTAAACTGTAGCATCAATATTGTAAAAATGATAATTTTTAAACAAAATGCCAAAATATGGGTGAAACCTCCCCTTAAAATCAGACGAATATGAAATTGCAGTAGAGAGAAGAGCCAGGTTCAAGAAGGAGATGCCAGGGGAGCAAGCAAGCGATGCTGGACTCACTCTACAAGAAGAAACTCAGAGGGCGATGTTTGAGTGCATTGATCGCTTTCATTCTGAACTCCAGATGAGATCAAGAGCCATCAAGGAAGTAGCAGCCATGTTTGAGACTGTTCAAGCAAAGGGTCTCATATGTGCCACTGAAGAAGAGTTAAAGGTGTATATTCCAAAATTGACCACTTTTATGATGAGGTATCCGAGAGTGCGCTTTTAATAGAAATACCAAGGCTGAGAAGGCACCTGAAAGCAGCAGATATTGATCTGGAAGAAGCCAAAGATTGGGCAATATAAGACGTTTTGACATTCATAGCTGAATGAAACTTCCTAGAATCTCTCCCAACCCTTTCACTAAGCCTAAAATTATTTCTGACGATCTGTCTGTCTGTGGCTTCATGTGAGAGGAGCTTTTCAAAACTGAAACTTATAAAGAACTATTTGCGATCCAGCATGGGACAGTCAAGGCATTGCGATCTTGCGATACTGTATTATCAATTGAAAGTGAGTTGGCGAAAGGCATTGATTTCGGTGAAGTGATTCACACGTTTGCAGCTTTGAAGGCCAGGAAAGGAAAGTTATGATTTAGTCGAGATGTTCACTAAGTGCTGAAATGCTTGTGTATTTGTTCCTGTGTATTTTTTTTTTTCGTATTATTTCATTTATGAGTATATTTCCATTTGCATTTATGAGTAACATTAGTACAAAAACATTACTAAGGACTCTGTATGGGCTTGTTCGGGAGGAGGTCAATGGGGGTGATACCATGAGTTACCGCATCGGGTGACACCAACCCTATTGACGCCTCTGCTTCGCTTAAGGGTTCAGCTTTAGGATTTAGGGTTGGGGTTAGGTTAGGGTTCCCATAATGTTTTGTTTAAAAACCGGGACATTTCCAAATTTTTACCTAAAAAACCCGGGACATTTTGTAAAAAAACGGGACATGTTAAAAATTAAGGTAAAGCACAAATAAATCTATTATATATTATATGTTGCACTTAAAATAAGATACTGGTATAAAAATACACACATTAACTAACACAGCTTCCACTTTATCGTTGAAAAGTTTTTCACGATGGCTGTTGTGCAGTCCATGGACTTAAAGCTGTGGTTATGCACCGCCGTGTGATAAGCGAAGGTTGCTTCCTGTGCTGCCAATGATAACTGTTTTTCCATTTTCTTTTCACTCTGGGTTTTCGCATTTAAGAAATGACTTATACTGCTGTTGGAAGCCTTACTTTCAACAGCACCTTTATGTTTTTTCGTTTTCACGTTGTTGACTACGTCTGACCGACCACCATGTGAAATGCAAAATTTAGAGCTGCATAAAGTACATTCCACATTTTCATAATGAAGGGAAATTCTCTTGTAATGTTATCATTTATACTGCACTTACGTTTCGGCATTATGCGGATGAAGAACGATAAAAATACTGTATAATAATGCTAATACGCATTAAATCATTTGGTAGATGCTCACTGAACAGTTTTGGTCGACTTTCGAATTTTTGTTCGAGATTCAAACCGAGGGTTCACTGTAACCAGAAATTGATAAAGTAACACTTCTAAAACAACAAAGACAACAACCAAAAAGCTACAGACTTTCATAAATGGGTGCTTGCGTAGAATAGAGGGATTAAAATGGTATGACAAGGTTACCAACGTGGAACTGATGACAAGAACTAGACAAGTGCCAGTGGAACAAGAAATGAGAAGAAGACGATGGCGATGGATATGACACACACTGAGGAAACCTGTTGATAGCATTACAAGACAGTCCTTGTTCTGGAACCCCCAGGGCAAGAGAGGCAGAGGAAGACCAAGAAGTACATGGAGAAGAGAGTTGGAAACAGAGGTGAAAATGATGAGGAGAACATGGAAAGAACTTGAGATGATGGCACGTGACAGGAGGACTTGGCATGTGTTTGTTGAAGGCCTATGCTCCTTTGGGAGTGGAGGGTTATGAACACTTCTAAAACACGGAATAAAATCCGTAACCCAAAGATTTTTTTTTTTTGACATCTTCTACAACATTCCCATTTCCATGAAGCATCCAAAGCTACGGTCCCACCTTTATTTCACACTTGCAGATGCGTGTGCACTCCTCCTCATTTAATAGTAGTTCGCAAACAACAAAACACACTGTGGGAAGATTTTCTCTACTCATATAGATATATACAGATGGCCCAAAAGTAGATTCACTTTTCTATAAATGTGTTTTATCGAGAGAAATAAAAAGAAATGTATGAACCTACTGTTGGGCCACCCTGTAGTATATATATATATATATATGTGTGAGGGGTGTGTGTGTGTGCGCGTTGCGTGCGTGCGTGCGTGCGTGCGTGCGTGCGTGCGTGCGTGCGTGCGTGTGTGTGGTGTGTGTGTGTGTGTGTGTGTGTGTGTGTGTGTGTGTGTGTGTGTGTGTGTGTGTGTGTGTGTGTGTGTGTGTGTGTGTTGTGTGTGTGTGTGTGTGTGTGTGTGTGTGTGTGTGTGTGTGTGTGTAGCGCCTAATAAATAGTTGGCTAGGGACGACTGACCAATTGTTGGCTAGAGGCGACTGAACACCTAGAGCTGGCCCAACCCTCTTTAGTTGCCTTTTACGATATGTTTGGCAGCTTACAGTGTTACTATTCCTTGTTCATCCTCCAGGCCATGTAACACGCAGACAACATCTCATTAACACATAAAAAAAAAAATTATTTATGTAGAGAATTTGTTTTTCTTATAATCGTACATTTTTACTTCTCTATTCCAGGCATGGCAATAACTACGGTGTCCCTACTACCATGAGTCCATATGATTATTTCACAGATAGTCCAGTTCAACGAATGAACAAACGAAAGAACGAACTTTTTTGGAAAAGGGTTCAGAATAGGGCACGCAAGCCGGTTCCCAATAATCATCATGACTATTCTGGCGATGGTGATAACGACGAATAACGCTCGGGCAGTCTAGAACTCGACTCTATTATTAGTGAGGAAAACAAGGGGCGGAGATTATGGTGGCCTAGAATTTTCATTAAATAGAGTCTTACGACGCTAAGATTTTAAACCTTTCTTCGCGTGGCCAAAAGGCTTCTGTGAAACTCTTGTATAAGTTTTCTCAAAACTTAATGGCGTCGACAACAACACCGTCAGCAGCCCACTACACGGTCATCAGACCACAACACGGTCAACAGCTCACTACACGGCCAACAGCTCACTACACGATCAACAACCCACTGCACGGTCAACAGCTCACTACACGGTCAACAGCTCACTACACGGTCAACAGCACACAATACGGTCAACATCCCACAACACGGTCAACAGTGATTCTTAAACTATTTCAGTGTCATTCACCCTCGAGTCTTCATCACAAAATTTTATTGACCCATGACTTATGTTTTCTGCAATTCTCCTCTTACTCTTCGTTTTGTATAATTTTATATATTACTCATTTTCTCACATGAGCAAAAAATATATATTAACTCATTTCTTAAGTGTTTATTTTCTTCAAGTTTTTGAACATCCTAAAAAAATTATGTAAAGAAAACTAGAAGTGACAAAAAGAATTCAATCAATACCCTTTAGCTCCCAGAGAAGCATAGGCCTTCAACAAACACATGCCAAGTCTTCATGTCCTGTGCCATCCGCTCAAGTTTTTTCCATGTTTTCCTCATCATTTTCACCTCTGTTTCCAGTTCTCTTCTCCGTGTGTTCTGTGGTCTACCTTTGCCTCTCTTTCCCTGTGGATTCCAGAACAAGGACTGCCTTATAATGCTATCAACAGGTCTCCTCAATGTGTGTCCTATGCATCGCCAGCGTCTTCTTCTCAACTCTTGTTCCACTGGCACTTGTCTGGGTCTTGTCATCAATTTCACATTTGTGACTTTGTCATACCATTTCAGTCCTTCTATTCTACGCAAGCACCCGTTTATAAAAGTCTGTAGCTTTTTTGGTTGTTGTTTTTGTTGTTCTCCATGTCTCACAGCCATACAATAGGACTGACTTCACATTTGAGTTGAAGATTCTTATTTTCGTGTTGGACTTGATTTCTCTTGTTCTCCATATGTTTCCCAATGCAATGAAAGCTGCTCTTGCTTTTTGTATTCTTATTTTGATATCACTGTCTGTCCCTCCAACTTTGTCTATATTACTGCCAAGATATGTGTACGATTCTACATCCTTTAGTGGTGTTTCTTCACGTTCAACCTTGTTATCATTTCTTGCATTTATTCTCATAATCTTTGTCTTTTCCCTGTGTATTTTCAGGCCCACTTGTTATGACCTCTCATCGAGAATTTTCATTTTCTTTTGCATCTGATTATGGCTATGGGACAGAAGAGCCAAGTCATCTGCAAAATCTAGATCATCAAGCTGTTTAGTCAGATTCCACTGGATTCCATTTTTATTGTGTGGTGTTGATGTTTCCATAACCCAATCTATTGCTAGTAAGAAAAGAAATGGAGACAAGAGGCATCCCTGTCTCACTCCCGTTCTAATCCTAAACGGTTCTGCAAGTTGTCCTTCATGAAGAACTCTGCATGTATGTCTTCATAAGTCTTCCTTATTAAGTTAATGATCTTCATGGGAACTCCATAATGCCTCATCAATTACCAAAGTGATTCTCTGTCTACACTGTCAAATGCCTTTTCATAGTACACGAATCCGATGTATAGCGGTGAATTCCATTCGTTCAACTATTATTCTCAATGTGGCTGTCTGGTCTGTACAGGATCTGTTTTGTTGAAAACGTGCTTCGTTCATCTCTCATTATTGACTTCATTACTATTTTGATATTTTTATTTTTTATTTTTAATTTCACCAGAAAACATGTAGAGTACCAATAGGAAGCAGCACGCAACTATTAGAATTGAGATTATATAATCTTTTTCTGCCCACTTGTCGATGCAAATAAATCTTATCAGCCTAAACCCAAGTCAGTGGGTCGTACATACGATTCTAGAGCATTTTACAAGTTGTCATCATGGAATGAGGCGTCATTTGATTATTCCAAGCGTACCTGGTACAATTCATTTATCAGAACATGATTTTCTAGGTTTCATAATGAATTGAAGAGTTGTTTGATCAATTCTAGCATCTTATATAATTCATTTATCAGAACGTGATTTTCTAGGTTTCATATTTAACTGAAGAGTGTTGTTTACACAATTCATGCTTACCTTATATGTTTCCCGTATCAGTACATGTTGGACAAAATATAATAAAAATAAGAATCTTCAACTCAAATGACACGTCACTCCTATCGTATGGCTCTGAAACACGGAGAACAACAACAAAAAGCTACAGACATTCAGAAATGGGTGCTTGCGTATAATAGAAGGATTGAAACGGTATGACAAGGTCCCTAATGTGGAGATGATGACAAGAACCAGACAAGAGCCATTGGACTAAGAGATGAGAAGAAGACGGTGGTGATGGATAGGACATACATTGAGGAAACCTGCTGATAGCATTACAAGACAGTCCTTGTTCTGAAATGCCCAGGGAAAGAGAAGCAGGGGTTGACCAAGAAACACACAGAGAAGAGAGCTGGAGACAGAGGTAACAATGATGAGGAAGACGTGGAGAGAGCTTGAGCTGATGGCACGTGACAGGAGGACTTGGCTTGTTTATGTTGTAGGCCTATATCACGTGACAGGAAGACTTGGCATGTTTTTGTTGTAGGCCTGTGTCACGTGACAGGAAGACTTGGCATGTTTTTGTTGTAGGCCTATGTCACGTGACAGGAAGACTTGGCATGTTTATGTTGTAGGCCTATGCTCCTTGGGGAGCTAAAGGGAATTGATTATCAGTACATGATTTTCTAGGCTTCAAATTGAATGCACTCTACAATTTAAAATAGTTGTACATCATATTGCTGAGAGTTATATGCATGTCTTATTATTACGTATGTATTTGACAACCCTGTGTAATTCCCTGAGGTCCTTGAGGACTCAAACAAATACTATGTGTACTGCTCTATCAAGCATGTCATACAAGGCCCCTAATGTGATTTTGTGCATGAGGATGGAGACCTGTCATATAAAGCAAACCGCTACAGAAACGGTCGCTGTAAGAGCATGCGCCTTGACGTAGGTTTCAATAAACGGTCATTTGCAGGAGTAGGTCATGCACCACTTGGGACAAATTAGGAGATGATGTGTATGTATATATGTATATATCTGCTTCAGTAAAATAAAGAGATGCTTGCAAGTTTGCAGACTTCTTTGTTTGAAATAATGGTTGTTGTATTTGGGTGTTTGCTATAGTTGTCAGTCAAGATGGTATCTGCTGTAAGTAGGCAGTGTGTTTATCATCACCATCGTAGTCATCAACATCATCATCATCATCATATATCATCATTCATCATCATCATTGTAACAAGTTTATCCTTTGAAAGGGCAGTAATTCGGAATATGTTTTTGGGCAAAGTAGATCATGAGTTACAATACTTGTATACCTGATTAAGCTGAGGTTTGTTTAACGTTATAATAGAAACATATCCTTTTATTTCGAGTGACAGAGTACAGGAAAGCGTGCGAACGCTTTTATCTCAAATGTTGAGATGTGTTTATTCTGTACTGTTTTGAACAGTGTGAATAGCTCGCAGCTAGGCTGCGTGTATTATTGAGAGCGGTGTTCTAAACAGCCGAGTCTCGTGTTTGGGTTTTTTAGGCGGGGAGATGTGTATTCCCGTGGTCAGAGAGTTTGTGGGCATCGACCGAGGTAGTCGGCCCCTGTGTGTGTTTTTCGATGATGTATGCCTACGTAGTGCTTTGAATAATGTCGACTTAATGTTTTTGCTGTGTGGATAGGCCATATTATGTAGTTGTGAAGCTTTGATGAAGCTATTATAAGTCCAGGAGTAGGACAGGGCCATATTATGTATTAACTGCAGTGTGGAGATTTGTGAAGCTGTTATGAAGCTATTATAAGTCCAGGAGTAGGACAGGCCATATTATGTATTAACTGCAGTGTGGAGATTTGTGAAGCTGTTATGAAGCTATTATAAGTCCAGGAGTAGGACAGGCCATATTATGTATTAACTGCAGTGTGGAGATTTGTGAAGCTGTTATGAAGCTATTATAAGTCCAGGAGTAGGACAGGCCATATTATGTATTAACTGCAGTGTGGAGATTTGTGAAGCTGTTATGAAGCTATTATAAGTCCAGGAGTAGGACAGGCCATATTATGTATTAACTGCAGTGTGGAGATTTGTGAAGCTGCTATGAAGCTATTATAAGTCCAGGAGTAGGACAGGCCATATTATGTATTAACTGCAGTGTGGAGATTTGTGAAGCTGTTATGAAGCTATTATAGGCCAAGATATTATTAACTGCCAGGAGTGCAGTCTGTTGAGCGCTGGGGATAGCGTGTATTTTTCACTGTGAACTTTATATTAATGCCTACGTGTTCGTGTTGTAATTCAAACTGTACATTGATGTGAACGTGATCGTGCCGTGACTTAATAAATCGTCATTAAAGGTCACCAGGCGTTTACACGATTCAATGACTGCTTCTGATGTGTGTACCTGTGGTGAGTGTCTGTTCCAGATACACACACTCTTCATCACCCCACATGTCACAACACACTGACATTAATCTCCATAGTAGTATCAGTGCTTGGTTTCAAGAACAAAGCCGATAACATATCTGGTGGGGCAGTAAACAATTTGGTTGCAGGGAAAACAAGGCGCTAACTTTATCAGTGGTGGTTTCCAGTACAATTTGGAACGAACTCATTTGACAATTCGCGTGACAAGAGTTTGGGTGAACTTAACTTTATTATATTTAGCCCTTTGTGGGCGTGGCTTATTCTGTTGTACATGGCTCGGAACAACAATAGTTGGACAATATTACAGTACTCAGTGTCGCTTTGCCCGGAATTGCCCAGAAACTAACTTGAGAGATTATTTAACAGACTGAAGGATAATATTGTTATTGATACAGTCCACATATCTGTATCATTTGATAGATTTGTTTTCGGGTTCTGATACCCGCAACAGTCGTTTTGAGAGAACTTCATGCGTGACCTGAATCTCATGTGCTTCAACCGTGACCTGGTTTGTAGGCCACATGTGTGGCGCATTTGGGAAACGCCTTATTCGTGGTAACAATCAGCTTTATAGCACTGTCAGTTGACGTCCTGTGTCGTGGCTGTGGAAAACAACAACCTCTGTGGTCTACATTTGCTGTAGATTATGAGTTACAATACTTGTATACCTGATTAAGCTGAGGTTTGTTTAACGTTATAATAGAAACATATCCTTTTATTTCGAGTGACAGAGTACAGGAAAGCGTGCGAACGCTTTTATCTCAAATGTTGAGATGTGTTTATTCTGTACTGTTTTGAACAGTGTGAATAGCTCGCAGCTAGGCTGCGTGTATTATTGAGAGCGGTGTTCTAAACAGCCGAGTCTCGTGTTTGGGTTTTTTAGGCGGGGAGATATGTATTCCCGTGGTCAGAGAGTTTGTGGGCATCGACCGAGGTAGTCGGCCCCTGTGTGTGTTTTTCGATGATGTATGCCTACGTAGTGCTTTGAATAATGTCGACTTAATGTTTTTGCTGTGCCAATGTTAGTCTGTATATTATCGTTAGAAATGTGTAGTAACATTAGTTCCTTGCAATTGTTTTTTTTATATTTGATGTATTTAGCGCGTGACTTTGAGTCATTGCAAACCTTTTAATAGCGTTTTTTATTTTTGTTTGTGTGATACCTTATATAATTTATTAGTTATGTGTAATTTTTGTATTTTGGTTAAATTATTTACTATTTTTTTTTGGTCATAGGTTTTTTTTTTTTTTCCCTTTTGTTGTTAGTATAGATATACTTTGTCATTTTGTGTTATAATTTTTTATCGTAATTGTATTAACTTATATTATATGATGTGTGATTTAAATAGTTATTGTAAGGTATTGTTACAACTTTTTCTACATGTGCATCTTTACTTTTCATCTGTCCTTGTTGACTATTCGTCATCTCTTTACATCTTTTCTGTTGTCTTTTCAGCATAATCTGATATGTTGTTTATACTTCCGTGTTTCATCTTTGTCTCACTTTATGCTTCGTGTATACTTTTTTCTGTTACGCTACTTAGACTTTCATTCTTTGTATTGTTCAAGTAATGATGTAACTTTAGATCAGTGATAGGTGTATTTGCTTTACATGATTTGACATTGTGATATTATTTGTTGTTTTTCATATGATGATTTCACATTTTACTTCTTTTCGAATTATACTTTGTTTGCTTGATATTATCATTTCTATTACTATTGTTTGTTGCTTGTTTGAGTATTATTGTATATGCTTAACTTAGTTCTGTAATAGATTGATTTTGAGATACTTAGCTTGGTTTTCTAATAGATTAATTTTAGTAGTCATACGTTGGATGATTGTTATTTACTTTACATTTACTGCTAATATTTTGTAGATATACTATTTCTGACTTATCATAAGATGAATTTTGTAAAACATATGTTAGAACTCCATTATCTTTTAAATTTTTTCGTTTTGGGAGTTAATTTTCAAAAAAATGATAGAATCATTTTTTTCTCCGGGGTGTGTGGGAAACTGTAACAAGTTGATCCTTTGAAAGGGCAGTAATTCGGAATATGTTTTTGGGCAAAATAGATTATGAGTTACAATACTTGTATACCTGATTAAGCTGAGGTTTGTTTAACGTTATAATAGAAACATATCCTTTTATTTCGAGTGACAGAGTACAGGAAAGCGTGCGAACGCTTTTATCTCAAATGTTGAGATGTGTTTATTCTGTACTGTTTTGAACAGTGTGAATAGCTCGCAGCTAGGCTGCGTGTATTATTGAGAGCGGTGTTCTAAACAGCCGAGTCTCGTGTTTGGGTTTTTTAGGCGGGGAGATGTGTATTCCCGTGGTCAGAGAGTTTGTGGGCATCGACCGAGGTAGTCGGCCCCTGTATGTGTTTTCGATGATGTATGCCTACGTAGTGCTTTGAATAATGTCGACTTAATGTTTTTGCTGTGTGGATAGGCCATATTATGTAGTTGTGAAGCTTTGATGAAGCTATTATAAGTCCAGGAGTAGGACAGGCCATATTATGTATTAACTGCAGTGTGGAGATTTGTGAAGCTGTTATGAAGCTATTATAAGTCCAGGAGTAGGACAGGCCATATTATGTATTAACTGCAGTGTGGAGATTTGTGAAGCTGTTATGAAGCTATTATAAGTCCAGGAGTAGGACAGGCCATATTATGTATTAACTGCAGTGTGGAGATTTGTGAAGCTGTTATGAAGCTATTATAAGTCCAGGTGTATTATGTATTAACTGCAGTGTGGAGATTTGTGAAGCTGTTATGAAGCTATTATAAGTCCAGGAGTAGGACAGGCCATATTATGTATTAACTGCAGTGTGGAGATTTGTGAAGCTGTTATGAAGCTATTATAAGTCCAGGAGTAGGACAGGCCATATTATGTATTAACTTCAGTGTGGAGATTTGTGAAGCTGTTATGAAGCTATTATAGGCCAAGATATTATTAACTGCCAGGAGTGCAGTCTGTTGAGCGCTGGGGATAGCGTGTATTTCTCACTGTGAACTTTATATTAATGCCTACGTGTTCGTGTTGTAATTCAAACTGTACATTGATGTGAACGTGATCGTGCCGTGACTTAATAAATCGTCATTAAAGGTCACCAGGCGTTTACACGATTCAATGACTGCTTCTGATGTGTGTACCTGTGGTGAGTGTCTGTTCCGGATACACACACTCTTCATCACCCCATATGTCACAACACACTGACATTAATCTCCATAGTAGTATCAGTGCTTGGTTTCAAGAACAAAGCCGATAACATATCTGGTGGGGCAGTAAACAATTTGGTTGCAGGGAAAACAAGGCGCTAACTTTATCAATCATCCATCGTCATCATCATATATTATCATCAACATCCATCATTATCCATCATATTCATATATCATCCATCATTATCATCCATCATTATCATCCATCATTATCATCTATCATGTTCACATATTGTCATCATTGTCATCATCATCATCACCCTTACCTTTCAGTTTCCTGTTTAACTAAGGTCATCAATAGATTCATGAGAAGATCTACTGTCCTGTGCCATCCGTTAAACTTCTCTCTATGTCTTCTATATCCTTTTTTTAAGCATGTTTCTATTTCTCTTTGTATGTCTCACTACTCCTATTTCTTTGGGGATTCCAGAAAAAAGACTTTCAAATATTATCAGCTGGTTTTCTTGGTGTGTACCCTGGTGAAAATCACTTATCTGCTCAGAAAAATGTAACACGTTCCTTGCTTTTTTTTTTTTTTCTTGACGATCATTTTTTTCTGTTGTACTCTCTTGGGTTGTCCTCACTGCTATAACACAGGCAAGACATTCTGGAATTGCCACGTAAACTAGTGTATTTTTTATAAAGTATGAATTGCACAACATAATCTATGCTATAACTTTATGGTTAACGGCCCGATCAGGATATTTCTTTTCCGATTTGAACAGCGACTCCAATACATGTAATTTTGGAATTAGGAAATCCTTATCTTTGGTATTTGGGGAGGAAATTATGATTGTGTTGGTACATTTGCACAGCAGCATTGAAATCCCACGAAAGCTTACAAGAGGAAAAATGAAATCAGGCGCAGACCTCTAAGAAAACAAAGGTTAGACCTGAGATTAGATATATAAGCCTGGTCTCAGACACAGTTCCTTACTTCCTGAAATCACCTCAAGATTTGACAGAGCTGAGAAGATATCGAGAGGTGACTCATATATATTAGAAATCTTAACTCATAGCACAACAAGATAACTGACAAGAAGCCACAACTGACAGCTATTGAGTGCGATTTGTAAATCAAAACTTGTAACAGCTGCAGACTTCGAAGTATCGCTGTTCTGAGGGTATGTCTGTATAGATCTTCAAGCTTACAAAATATCTTAGTACTGTAAATATATGTACATTTAAAATTGATGAATATTTTAAAAAGTGTTATGCTTAACATAAATCCGTATAACTATATCTTGCCTTGTACCCGAAGGAAGATGGCTTCGGCCACTATATAACCTCAATCCTTTACAGCATTGGCTAAGTCAAAAGTCGTTGTTAGGACTGACCAACACTAGCAATAAAAGCTTACAGTGCTTTTTTAGGGCTTTGCTTTTGGGTGCTATGTTCGTAAAGCTCGTCTTCCCTTTTTCTTTCTTGTTTTTTTTTTTTTTTTTGGTACATTTTGTCGATGTATGGAAAACCATTTTGCTAACTTTGGCAAAACGCAACAACCAAAGGGTAGTAATTATGACTGGGTTTGGAAAATGTCTTTAATTGATGTTAAAATGTTTTAAAGTATTGTATTGTTGTACGACGTACTCTCTTTTGACTGACTTAACCACAGCCTCAAGACAGCGTTGTCGAAATGACGATTCTGATCAACCGTGGCCAGTCAGCATCACAGGGGCATTGTGGTTATAAACAATATATATCATAACCTGGTCATATTTTGCAGGTTTAACTAGTGGTGAAAAATATGACTCAGTTTTGAAATTTATGAACTGTGTAACAGTGGACCGACACTGTTCCTGGCATAAATATAGCGTCTTCAATGTCCATATGTCTTAACGACCGAGGGAAGTCAGCTACTACAATGTGTCAAGCAAGTTAGGTAAAATTTA
The DNA here is from genome assembly GCA_024509875.1 of Oreohelix idahoensis. NCBI lineage: Eukaryota > Metazoa > Mollusca > Gastropoda > Stylommatophora > Oreohelicidae > Oreohelix > Oreohelix idahoensis. The sequence continues at coordinate 23,673 of JAMPIV010000136.1, forward strand.
ACGTGAAAACAAAATCCAAGGTACTCAAGCCAATAACATGATGGCAGTGACCAAACAGTGACAATGTATTTTTTGTTTTCAAAATTGTGTAAAATCTTGTAAGATAGTGATATACCAAGGGGTTACATTTTTACTGGTTCCAAAGGTTGTTATTGCCGGGAGTTGTAGTGAGGATAAGCTCTCACTGCAGATAAAATACTTCTATGGCACGCGCCTCAAACAGCCTCTGACAACCAAGTCCAGCTCCCGGCCTTCACGTGTGGCTCAATTTGAGCCCGACTGAACTGTTTCCACTGACGGGAGAAGGGGCAAAGGCGAGCGACTGGCGTCTTAAAACCAGCAGCTTCGGGCAGATAGGGCTCATGATCCTTGGTTGGTAGCTTATCTAAGAGAAGGAACTCTGAATTCAAACCACCGCTGCCTTGCGGGAATATCCATTTGTGGAATTGGCTTCGGGAGTAAACCCTGAGGATAAATCCGGAATCGGAGTCCCTAAGGCAGTCTAATGTCGATTCGACATTATTCTGGCAACTCTTGCGACATGGCTGGTACCAAACTGTATCGGCTACTGCCGTTCCTTTGGATCTACCGGCTGTGTGGAGAGGGGGAACATGCTGCATGGGCAACAGCTTGATCTCCAAATAACTGTGCCCAAGCTCGCGCCCTGGAGAGGACACTCCAGCTTCACCCTATAGGTGTCGGCAAAACACGGGAAGTAGCAGTTACCGGTTATAAGCATTTTGCCCAATTGGCGTAGGGCATGGCGCCAGGGGCTACTTCCGACAGTGGGAGAGGTTCTAGGATCTCACTGGACAGCTACCGCCCGCTTCAAGCTGGGCAGCCCCCAGTCAATAAGGTGTTGTCCCGCCACTGTCTGCTTTCCCCATTGGGTGCATGTGGATTAGGGTCAAACCCGAACTGTGGACAGAAAATTTTGCACCAAGCAATTATCGAAAAAAATAGAAATAAGCAAACTCTCAGATTGGGATGCTGGAACGTCCGGACTATGTTGACTGGACTATCCGAAAACCTACAGGATGTAAACGATGTAAGGAAGACAGCCATAATTAATGATGAGCTTAAACGACTTCAGGTGGATATAGCTGCACTTCAGGAAACGCGCCTGGCGACCTCTGGAACGGTGAGTGAGAAGGACTACACATTTTATTGGCAAGGGAAAGATCTTAATAAAGCTAGAGAACACGGAGTAGGTTTTGCGGTCAAAAAATCGCCAACTAAAATGGTTGAACCAGGCGAGAATGGATCAGAACGCCTGTTAACGCTCCGCCTGCAAACTAACACATGTCCCATCACCCTTGTCAGTGTGTATGCTCCTACTCTGTACTCTGCCTCAGAAGCTAAAGATGAGTTCTACGAGAATCTAGCAGCAGTTATCACAAGCATACCTAGGCAAGAATAGCTTGTTCTCCTTGGTGACTTTAACGCTAGAGTGGGTGCCGATAATGTTTCATGGCCTTCATGTCTGGGCAGGTTTGGTATTGGCAAGATGAATGAAAATGGACAACGGCTCTTAGAGTTGTGCGTCCACCATGACCTCTGCGTGACCAACACCTACTTTCAGACAAAACCCCAGCATAAGGTGTCATGGAGACACCCACGATCCAAGCACTGGCACCAACTTGACCTGATTCTCGTCAGAAGGCCACTCCTCAGGTCTGTGCTCTCCATGCGCTCGTACCATAGTGCAGACTGTGATACAGATCACTCCTTGGTTTGCTGCAAAATCAGAGCACAACCAAGAAAACTCTATCGTGTCAGACATGAAGGAAAACCACGCATTGATACCAGTGTTAAACTCATACTGGCCAGTAGTTGTTAAATCACGTTTTATTTGTTAAATGCCGTGAATGTCCACCAGTTGATAACTGTAGATGTTGGGACTGGTGTAGTAAAGTGTAACGATTGTCAACTCATTAAACCCAGCACAGTTTTGGTCATACAGGTCATCTTGTCCTGGAACGTGATGAGGCTCCGACAAGAATGTGAGTGTAGACAATGAGTGTGTATATGAATGTCAGAACGCGAATGGTAGAATGATTCGATAGAGTTGACAGGTTGGTAGTACATCACTCATACTCACACTGTTCGAATTCAAGAAGTACTGGAACTACGGTGGTCTTTTTATAACATTTAATGGGACGCACACTTGGACAGTACGTGTATGGTTACAGGAACAAATGTCGACATAGACAGCATAATGTTGATCACAGGAATATCATCTTAAGTTAGCATTCATGCTTGGCAAATATCATAATGGAGCATTCGTAAATAAGCATTCAGAGTTCCATCATGTAAATCATCTGGCTTTACTGACTGGGCACGTCAGACCATAACCAATATATAGGAAGGCTCCTAGACCTAACCTCGTCTAGCGAATATCCCTTCACGTAAAGTTCAATATATATATTTTCCATAAAGATATAGGAATCCCAGACATGGGTTCTCACATGTAGCAGTGATCTCTTGGTTCATCGAGCGATAGTACAGGCATCCCTTTTTCTCACTCGATAAATACAAAGTATATGGATTTCAACATGGCTGTGCTTCTCTCGTGAGCTTCACTCACTATTGGATACAGACCAAAATTGGTCATTCGTTAAATGTCCTCATTTCTTCATAGCTTCTATCATAGAGGTAATTGAATAATATCATATAATCTAGTGCTGATACATAGTAATGTCATCTTCCTTTGAATAAATATTCTTTTCAAAAGTACCACTGTGCATCTGCTTATCGACAACGATGGCGAAGCCCAAGTTCATAATAAATTGTGGTTTTACCTTTCTATGCGAAATATAACTTTGCCATCCCTTGGCAAAAGAGAATAAACACTGGGGTAAAGTACATACAACATGTCTAAATGACTATCACTTTTCCCCATCTACTTATAGATCACTTTTTCGGCGATAAGCCCGCTACAACAAAATTCGACATCCCGACAGGATGACAGCCATGAATCACACCCCCTGCTAGCGATACTTCCGCTGCATAGCCTTTGACCTTTTCTAGCGACAACCAACATAGTTCGACTTAGAAATGTAAAGATATCCATATATAAGACAGACTCGTCCTACTCATACAAACACTACGTATAAATTCAGGCCATAGATATACTGAAGCAAGAACAATCTATTCCTACCCAGGCAAAGAATAAATCGCAGTAGGCCTAGATTCGTCCGCGGAATCCGATCGAAGATGACGGAACTCCTTTCAAGGGAAGTAACTCAAAAATGACTTCTCCTTAAGCACTTAAAAAAGGAAATACTTTGTTTACAAAATATTTGCGAACATAATAAGTATATAAATGTATTATATTGCAAGATAGTAAAGATTGCACTTTACAGTTATCAGTTATTTATATGATCAACTATATTTAAAATAGTGTATGTCGATCAGGCACAAAACAAAACAGTTATACAGAAGAACATGAAAACATTTGCGGAAATGAAATAAATCAAATGGGAAAAACAATAAAAGATAAACCGCAAGAGGATAACAAATACAAATAACGCCACAGTATATAAATATAAATTGAGAATAGAACTGAAAGATAGAATAGGGTAGACCAACAAATTACAAACAAATCAAAACAAACTAAAGAACAGAGGAATATTACAAAAACAACAATGAGTACAGTCTTCACAGCTAACACTAATAGCAACAGCTGTCGCAGCAAATTTTCAATCAAGAAAATTGCACCTATAGAAACGCACACATCAGACCCTCTATTACGTGGGATACTCTGTTGTGTGACACCGCCCAACCAAAACAACAACCCGCTGGATACAAACAAATATCACATATAAATATTTAAACATAAATACATAAATGCATAAATAGTATGGCAATATGATGTAAATAGAGTGTTGCAGAAAGAATGTGTTGTAAAGAAGGCTCAGTTACACTGCCTAATAGTACAGTACTGTGGTACTTTATTAAACAAATACTTCTGGTCTAATTATTTTAAATTCAACACAGAAATAGAAGCTCCATCGTTGATGTGAATGATAACAATCGATGTAGGACTTCTCAGTTCAATAACATTTCCTTTCGCAAACACTGTCAAATATTCTCCAGTCCTGATGTGTAATGTTCTATGTTTCAACCAAGCTTGCTGTGTAACACTGTCAGTTGTATGGCAAATGTCCAACGAACCAAATGTCAACAAACGCTGACCTAGTTACTGCATACTGTCGACAGGACAGGTCACGCTGACATCACTGTAGAGTTGTACTGTTGATGTATTTGTGTGTCGTAACAGACCCCAAGGAACGTCTGGTCTCAGTAGTTTACTTCTCAATATGGTCACTGTGCAGGTTGACCCAGGAAGCTGGCACACCAGTTGTTAACTCATACTGGCCAGTAGTTGTTAAATCACGTTTTATTTGTTAAATGCCGTGAATGTCCACCAGTTGATAACTGTAGATGTTGGGACTGGTGTAGTAAAGTGTAACGATTGTCAACTCATTAAACCCAGCACAGTTTTGGTCATACAGGTCATCTTGTCCTGGAACGTGATGAGGCTCCGACAAGAATGTGAGTGTAGACAATGAGTGTGTATATGAATGTCAGAACGCGAATGGTAGAATAATTCGATAGAGTTGACAGGTTGGTAGTACATCACTCATACTCACACTGTTCGAATTCAAGAAGTACTGGAACTACGGTGGTCCTTTTCTAGCGACAACCAACATAGTTCGACTTAGAAATGTAAAGATATCCATATATAAGACAGACTCGTCCTACTCATACAAACACTACGTATAAATTCAGGCCATAGATATACTGAAGCAAGAACAATCTATTCCTACCCAGGCAAAGAATAAATCGCAGTAGGCCTAGATTCGTCCGCGGAATCCGATCGAAGATGACGGAACTCCTTTCAAGGGAAGTAACTCAAAAATGACTTCTCCTTAAGCACTTAAAAAAGGAAATACTTTGTTTACAAAATATTTGCGAACATAATAAGTATATAAATGTATTATATTGCAAGATAGTAAAGATTGCACTTTACAACCAGCAAGATGTCAGACCCTTTCATGATCGCTCAATTCACTGCGACCTTCAAGAAAGTGCTCATTAGCCCTCAGCATGGTGATACAATTACAGAGAACTGGGAGCATCTACGGAACACCATTCAAAGTACTGCACTTGCCACCTTTGGAAAGAAAACGGCAAAGTCAAATGACTGGTTTGATGCTTCATCAGATATGATGGCACCTGTCATTGAAGCTAAGCGCAGTGCTATAAATGAATACAAACGTTCACCGAGTGCCAAAACCCTACAGATCCTGAGGGCTACGAGAAGCAAAGTTCAACAAACTGCTCGACGCTGTGCAAATGACTATTGGCTCCAGCTCAGTGAGAGCATCCAGATCGCAGCTCAAACAGGCAACATTAGACAAATGTATGACGGTATAAAGAAAGCACTTGGCCACCATAAAAGTAAGACGGCACCGCTAAAAACCATCAGCGGAGAGAAGCTAACCGATAAGGGTAAGCAGATGGAGAGGTGGGTCGAGCACTACTCTGAGCTTTACGCTAGAGACAATACCGTTACGCCTGCAGCCCTTGATGCTGTCAATAGTCTGCCAACTATGGAGGAGCTGGATGCCGAACCAACATTAGAGGAACTCAGCAAGGCCATTGATAGCTTGGCCTCTGGCAAAGCACCAGGCAGTGATGGGATTCCTCCTGATTTAATCAAATGCTGTAAGAGCACGCTATTACATCCCCTGCATAGGATGTTGTGCCAGTGCTGGGAAGAGACAACTATTCCCCAAGACATGCGAGATGCCAAGATTGTAACACTGTATAAAAATAAAGGAGACAGAAGTGATTGCAATAACTACAGAAGCATCTCTCTTCTTAGTATTGTTGGTAAGGTTTTTGCCAAAGTCATCTTAATGCGACTACACAAGTTAGCTGAGCGCATATATCCAGAGGCACAGTGTGGATTCCGAGCTGGCAGATCAACAACAGACATGATCTTCTCTCTCCGCCAGCTTTCAGGAAAAATCAAGAGAGCAGAAAAGACCATTATATATCGCCTTTATAGACCTCACAAAAGCATTCGACCTGGTTAGTAGGGATGGACTCTTTAAAATCCTCCTGAAAATAGGCTGCCCTTCTAAAATGCTGGAAATGATAAAGTCATTCCATGACGGCATGAAGGGAACAGTCCAATATGCTGGAAGCACGTCACAGCCCTTTGATATACGAAGTGGCGTTAAACAAGGCTGTGTTCTGGCTCCGACCCTCTTCGGAATCTTCTTTGCCTTACTCTTGAAACATGCATTCAGAGATGCAACTGAAGGAATATGCCTTCACACTAGGTCAGATGGCCGTCTGTTTAATCTTTCAAGGCTGAAGGCAAAAACAAAAATCAGAAGGGTCACTATAAGAGACTTGTTGTTCGCTGATGATGCTGCAGTCGTCACTCAAAGCCAACAGGAGCTTCAGAGCTTGATGAATCGCTTCACTAAAGCATGCAAGGACTTTGGCCTCACAATAAGTCTAAAGAAAACGAATGTGCTGAGTCAGGATGTGGGTGCTGCACCAGTTATCACTATCGATAACTATGAATTGGCAGTGGTGCCCCACTTCACATACCTAGGGTCTACCATCAATGACAAACTCTCACTGGATACAGAAATCGACAGCCGCATTGGCAAAGCTGCAGCTACCTTTGCCCGCCTCACATCGCGTGTTTGGGGAAACTCTAAACTCACAATGAAGACCAAAGCTGCGGTATATAATGCCTGCGTCACCAGCACACTCCTATATGGCAGCGAGACCTGGACGACCTATGCTAAGCAAGAAAGAAGGCTCAATACCTTCCATTTGCGGTGTCTACGCCGCATCCTCGGCATCTCGTGGAAAGATAAAATGACAAATGTCGAGGTGTTGTCACGTGCTGGCCTTCAAAGTATGTATACGCTGCTTAGACAGCGCAGACTTCGCTGGCTTGGCTATGTTCGCCGCATGGAAGATGGTCTCATCCCAAAAGATATCTTCTACGGACAATTAGCAGATGGCAAGAGAACAGTTGGGCGACCACAGCTGAGGTTCAAAGATGTGTGCAAGAGAGATATTAGGGCACTGAACATGGATCCTGCAACATGGGAGGATGAAGCTGCCGATCGCACTAAGTGGCGATGCTATTTACGGCGCCACCTCAGATTGGGCGAAGAGTCGCTCACACAAGAAGCAGAGGAGAGGAGAAAACGTCGAAAGGAGCACGAGGAAAATAAGCAGCTGAGGGCTGCCACCTCAGAAGCGCATTCCCATAGTCAGTTATGACTGAAGGGGCTATTATGATTATTATTATTACATTTTTACTATAGTCCGTTCGGAAATTCGTGCCCACAGAAAGCGTCAATTTTCTCCAAAACTGTTTGTTGTATGGACATGAATTTTAGCATGCAGTCTTAGATTTTCCATGCAGTTAAGATTTTGTGATCATTACATCCACAGCTGTCGCGAAATTTGCAAAACGGCGATTTTCTTAGATCTTCTTGGAACATTTGCCTAAATCTGCCCTTAACATTAATTCTTACAGTAAATCACAACATTTGTGCGACAAGACGGTTCAAAGGCGTGTCCTAAATGTGTGATTGGTTGTTCACGTGATTTTGATACGCGGAATGATGTTCTGATAATGAACCATGATAGCAGTAAATCATCAGGAAGCTATGACAAATCGTAACTGTTTATGTGTTGTTATAGATTGGCATATGAAATTAGTTTATCACAAACGAAGTAATGAGATCGGCGTGCCTTATTCTGAATCGGACGACTCCAATAAGTTCACAACAGTTATTGGTTGGATAAACTGCAAGCCATCTCGCTGCCAGTAATCTTCTTCTTCCTGTAGCACGTGTTCTTCACATTTAGCCCAGTACTCTGCGCCTATTCGTGAAAGGGCCTCACGAGTCATGTCTTTAACATCGCACATTTTAAAAGTGGTGTTCTGGGCGGCCACTTGCCCTTTAACTCTAGCCCAAACCAGCTCTATTGGGTTAAGGTGAGAATGGTAAGGTGGGAATCGAAGAGAAACATGACCCTGCTCTTGGATGATTTTATCAATCAGATACACTTTTGTCTTATTCCTCTGTCTCACAAGCTGCAACAACTCTGGTTTTAAATAGCTGTTGTCAGCGAAGATATTTTCATTCACAAGCCACCTCCTGATTTCGTCTTTCGTGCTTGCCGAAGTGGGAGCTTTATCCTCCTGCGCTAGAACATTATGATAGGACGCATTATCCATCACCAGGCAAGACGGCCTATCTAGAGTCGGGAGGAGTGTATTCACTATTCAGTCTCGAAACATTTGCCATTCATTTCACTGTGGTAGTCCCTTCCATCTACAGACTTTGATTGAAAAATAAGCTCTGCATCACGGACAATCCCATTCTGTCTGCTGCCAGCGTATGCTAATATAATGCGTTGACCTTTGCTGCTGGGAATTTTCCTTCTATGGTCTCCGTCAACAGATTGCCATTCTTTCTCGTTCGTATTATAAGCATTAACCCACGATTGCAGCCGACTTTTCAGCATGCGGAGAGTAACAAGTTGATTGGCATTAACCATCTTCAAAATCAAACGTCTAATGAAAAACCTATGGCAAGGCACAAGCAAAGAAACAAAGTTACAACTGATCAGAGCATGTATATTCCCAGTAGCAACATACGGCTGCGAGACTTGGACACTCAATAAAACAGTTGCAAAAAAGATTACATCATTCGAAATGAAATGCTCGTGATGCGTTCAGAGCAGCTGTAATGGAGACACGTTCTGGAAAGAATACGTCACATGATGAGGGTCAAAATCATCAATATTTTTCTTCCTTCCTTGCTTCATGTTCTCCTACCTGGTTCTTGGATGTCGTGGTATAAACAACCCATCTTAGCCTCTCTGCGAAAATGCCTGTACAATATAACAGTTACCTTCTGCAAAGTGATAAATTTGCATTTCAGATTCATTGCGCTTTTCATAATTATGCAGTTTAGTTTATTAATATATTATACGCTGGTGTCGTTTTGTTTCGTTGCAGCCAACTCATTGCAATTAGCATACGCAGTTGAAATAATTACTCGCGACTGTGTACAATAGGTGCGCATACGTGCGGACATGTAGTCACTACACTAATTCAAACAAACAAAAATATTAAATAGCACTTTTCATCGCTTGTGCTGTGCTGTAACAAAAATTAAGTGCGCAATTTTGGAACGGATCTTGTAACTTTCCTGTAGAACTAATAAAAATTAACCCAGACAACGGTAAGAGTTTTTTTTATTTAACTTAAAGAAGAAAATTCGAACATGACATGAGTTTTGTAAGGGCAAAAAATATATTAATAACTGCATTGATATCAGTAGGGCACGTAGCAAATTTCAGTAACATCCGTCAAGGGGTTGCAAAGTTACAACGTTCAATGTGTGGGCACAAATTTCCGAACGGACTTTTTATATGCATCATTAATCAATAAAGTGTATTGATTTGTTTATAACTGCAGTTATTGAATTATTTATCTGCCCAGTTATAATTAGGTTGTGTGATCAAAAAAATAGCAAACAGTTAAAATTGGTAGGGAATAATACAATGGATGGGTTTGAAAAAAAATCGAAAAAAGGTGATTCGTCTTACGAGGACAAAAGACAAAGAAAATAGTCTATGTTACGGCCACAAGGCCTTCGTCAGGAAAGGAAAGAAAGTGAAGGCTAGATAGGACACATAAAAACTAAATAAAATAAAAACTGGGTACTTCCCTGAAGGCAAGAACCGAAATTCTATCAAAATCGCTGTCTGTTGATGACCGCGTGGCTGAACAGAAAGTGACTTCCGCCGCCGGATGTACACAATGCATACTAAGAAACTAAAAAACGAAACCGGACAATAAACTACCCAACGTGATAAAAGTGGGGACTGGAAATAGAAGAGGGAATAATACGAGCTGCACTCCCATATTTATATAACACCCCTGGAGCATAGGAGAGGTCTAACAACAAGGTGACTTACTTCACATCTCGCTTCTACAGCTACCACCTAGACTGTGCAGTTAACTACCTGACTTGTCCTGTGCCATCGCTACCACTAGTTCACCAGTTCTTTTATATAGCTCTGGGAACTACACTTTCTAAATTTCTATTCAACATCTCATCTCGCCACATTCGATAAGAGACTCTTGTTGAATTATCCATTTCCTTCTGTCTCTCTTTCTATTTAAATGTACAAGAATGTCTACCTCATGCAGTGAGTTGTTTCTTCTCTCTCTCATTCACATACGTCAACACACATAAACACACGCAGGCTGTCTTGAATCATCTATAATTAGCTTTAAAGCTATTCAGACTTAATTGAATTGTTATGCTGTTCAGTCTGTACTATCTACCTTCTATAAAGAGACTCTCAACTTAGGGGTTGCAACCCTAAATTGGGTCGCGAGAAAAAAGTTGCGATGGGTTGCGTCCCTTACGTTTCCTTACTCGACGTTTTAATCAGCATGGCTTTGACTGAAGTCCTGTAACTACTTTTGACTGGTCAGTTTGGTACATGCGTCAGAAGCTTCACCAACTGTAACATTTGGGTCGTGGTCGTGAAAAAGTTGAGAACCATTATTCTATACCTTAACAGTCTTGGGGTATCACGCTACTTTGCGTAATCTCGCTGCTACCCTGATAGCAGTGAATAACTTTTTTTTTCTTGTGACGCACTATTCCTTCGGCAGACGTGCTAGGTCTTAGCTGTCTTTAGGGAAGTACAGAGTTTTTATTTTTATATTTATTTAGCTTCTTGTGTGTCCTATCTAGTCCTCACTTTCTTTCCTTTCCCTGACGAAGGCATTATGGCCGCAACGTTGGCTATTTTCTTTGATATTTGTCCTAGTAGACGAATCGTCTTTTTTCAATTTTTTTTTCATACCCATCCGCTGAATAACTAACATTCTCTTAGACCAAGTGTCGGTAACCGGTCAATTTTGACTCCCGGTAGATCCTAGGGTATCAACTGGTAGATCTCTAGGTGACTAACGGGAAAAGGGGATAGGGTAGAATTTCTTTTAACCTAGGTAAATTTTAGAGAAGCCTTTCCTTCCGGTGTACTTAAAAGTGCGGTGTTCCTCATGTTTAACGTTACTATCACAAAATTCCAAGTGAAAATCCACACATGAGCTTCCTACAATTCACTTTATTCCTGAAATGTGTAAATTACAAAAGCGACCTTTTCTCTGAAGCCAAGTTAACATTCGGTAAATTTAATTTAGTCTGAATTTTCCACTGCTCTCGATGTAATTGTAGGGAGCAGTTCACGGTGATAAAAGTTCAATAAGGCTGCTGTTATGATTAAAACTTATAACGAGTGTGTCGATATCATTAGATAGCTCGACAAGGCTCCTTGTTTGTTTATTTTATACGGAGTCATTTATTAATACAGGAAGTGACGTCATGCCTCAAGGGTGTATTTGGCAGACGTGAAACTAAGAATACAGAAGGCAAAGATCGTCTGCAAAGGCCTTCTACCATTGTGTGTCATGGCGAATGGATGTCGAGTGTAGAAATATGAGTAGTAAATTGGGGAAGATGAAAGGACAGCGTTTAAGACATGAACGGACTGCCTAAAGTTCTATCGACGACTGCATATAATATAGGGATGTAATTCTGTATTTTACTTGATATAAGGGAAACAATCCCAGGACTTTTCTTATTGTGTTTCTTCTGGTAAATACTGGTTAATCACCAGAGTTAGTAATTCCAGAAGGGAGGAACAACCCAGGTAATTGGTAGATCTCATAAGTGCCTTGATGGATTCTAAATTGATCTTGAAGGGGTGGTAAGTAATTAGCAACTTGAACAGTCAATGGAAACTTTTAATGGTGCAGAGCATTTGGTAAGTCCAAATGGTTATAAAAGATGTTCTTTATTTTCGTTTCGTATTTCAATCAAACAGTGGCAGCTCGAGATAAATTTCTGGTGGGGAAAGGAAATGAAAACTGCCAGCTTTAGCCTCCAAGGCGAAAGGCTTACGGCTCCTTAATACTCTAGTCGTTTTATGATCTGTAGAAATCCTAGCGAAATAAAATACGATTCGAGACTTCAATCAAAACTAGTTCGAACTTACTTCAAGTGGAATGAACCACTCACATAATCGTGGCAGGGGTTAGCGCTGGTTCACTAACTTTCCTGGTCGGTAGGAGATCTCTAGACAAAACGTAGGAGTCAAGGGCTTTTGTTCAATAGTAGTCGTAGCGCCAGGTTGCTCCAAACCTAAACTAAAGAACACCCTATGATGATCTGACTCTAGCTTTGAGATAACTGTCTCAAGCTCTGACTGGTTACTAAGATGCATCAGTCTTTATACTGGTCTGGTGCTATGGCTTGCCAGAGGAAATATTTCTCATTGGAGTTAAGACCGGAAACCGTTGAAATAATCTTTAACCTAACCATCTACGAATCCTCTAGTCTAAAATTATTGTTTCTATGTGATGATGACCAACCATTGTTTAAAGTTCTCTCTAATCTAAATGTTTTCCGGTCTGACTTGTATGTAGGCCACACAAGGTTTGATGACATCATGGGTTCATGTGTGTCATGACTGATGATGTCATTGATTCTTGACTAGTAGTTTATTTATCTAACTAGTCATTCATAAAATACTTTACTATAAGGCTAACAGTTGTAGCTACTTAATAGTCTACCCTGTTACATACGCCCGGGGGCCGCCAAAGTGTATCCCGTAGGGAGACACTTTAGTCCCTAAAAAGATGACTAATCCCTAAAAATATTGGGGTTCATGTATCCCACCAGAAATCGTGTCGGATGAAATACAACAATCAATATATGGGAATGATGGATGAATCAATTCTATTAACATTTCAAGAATTAATTGTAAGTGGTGGGGACTGGTGGACATAGTCAAGGTACTTAAGTAGGGACTGATGGACATAGTTAAGGTACTTAAGTAAGGACTGATGGACATAATCAAGGGACATAAGTAGGGACTGATGGACATAATCAATGCACATATGTAATGACAGGGGATGACATGGTAGGAACCATTAGCAATAATAATGGGCAAAAAATATAACAGTAATGGAACTGAACAATCATCAACCAACTAGCAAACCGCTTTTATGGGTTGATAGTTATCAAATATCTCTCAAAATACATTATAAAACATAATACAATCATGACAAGCGAGTTAACGTCGCAAAGGAAAAACTGGGAACAAAAATGGCGGGTGCCCATAAAATATGGCCGACGCCCAGAATGGCGGATGTACCAACTGTCTGTCACCCTACACTTCAACTGAAGTGGGTGATAAAATTAATGGAACAAAATGAAAATGGAACCACAAAACTTGGTGGTAAGGTATGGGAAACATGGGTAAGTCTCAATAATAAAAATGACTGTACCGGTATAACAATAACCGGAAATAATGCAAGGATTGGAAACATGGCAATCAACGGACTAAGGTACTCAATGGTAAATAGTTAAATCACATATGTTAGTGGAACAATAACTGGAACTTCAAACAATCATGAAGCAAAATGGAGTCATTATTATAATAAGTCATGGATGATGCCAACATTAGTGGCGGGTGAAAATGTACTTTAGTTAAACACTTTTATTAGGTACAACAGGACAACAGCACACTCAAATCTGAGCAAAATCTTATAGCAAAAAAAATTTAAAGGGACATAAACGATGGTCAAAAGTACAGGAAAAAAAACAAAGGGAGATAAAAGATGGTAAAAAGTAATGGGAACAAAAACAAAGGGAGATAAAAGCTAGTCAAATATCAAATTAGTCAAAACTAACGTGACTTATTAACAATACGCGTGTAAAAGGAAATGCATCAGCAATATATGTGGACTACACTGTTCTTTTGAATCGGGATATCTCCATCATCAATGTTTGAAAGGAGGCCGCAAGGGTAACTGTTCATGTACTGGGAGATTCATCAATGTTTTACCTGCGGACTAAAATGTAATAGTTCTCCATAAATAGAAATTCCTGGACTTCATAGCATAACTTGCAAACTTGATAAAAGTCCGCAACCGAGATGTCCAGGGATGCATAACAGCTGGTCTTCACTGCAACATCAGGATCAAATAATTCAGCAGCGGAAGCATTGGGTAAAAGACTTGCTTCGTAAATCATGAGAATCAGGGAGGACATCATACGAGAAAACGATTTCAGGGCTGGAAATGTCGACATGACAGGAACTGGCATCTTGAAGTATGTAAAATTCAATTTTTAAACATCTTCGCAAAAATGTTCATTGCTTCCAATCTTACGATGTCTTGCGATGACAGGCGAGGATCGTGCTGTGTAGGTTGGGGTGTAGGGACAATGGCATGGACAACAGGAGTGGACGGGACAGAGCTTCGTGGTGGAGGCTGTGGAATGGTAGGTGGACAACGGGGTTGAATGCGTAATCTACGGGATGGAGGTGTGACAGGTGGAGGTGGAGGCGGAGGGGAGGGACTACGGTGAGGAGAATGAACATAACCACGGGAGTGACGAATACGGGGACGCACATGGGCGGCCTGCTGGAGAAGGTATTTAGGAAGGGGAGCAGAATCGCCAGATGATGTCGAATGACGACGTTTAGAAGTAAAACGAGCTGGGGTAGGAGGAAGATCAGGTTCAGTATCGGAAGAAGCAGAATCGGGGTAACTGTCAAGATCTGAGGGAGGGGGAGGAAAACAATCAGAGGTTGGAAGAGCAGGTTCAACTTCCAAAAAGTCGGAATCAAGGGCGGTATCAAGGTCGGAGGAAGGTGGATGAAGATAATCAGAGGGAGGAAGAGCGGGGTTAGATGAGATATGAGCAGAGGGAAGAGGGGAGGAAACGACAGGAGTTGTTGTAACTGGAGGTAGAATAACATCACGCTGAGGCGGAGCATGAGAGGGGCCCGGAGTAATGGAGGGTAACTCAGCTAAACGCGCGTCACGGGCGTGGATACGGGAGTACAGTTCAGGAGGAGGGATAGGACCTTCAGAGGTGGAACAAGAACGATAACGTCTCGTACGATCAACCATATGGGAGGGTGAAGAAGGAGAAGGTACCTTGGAGGTGGAGGGAACAGCAGCTCGACGGACTATTCTAGACCGGAGTCTGTGTAAAGCATTATCTCTGGTAGGACTATCACTATCTGATGAGGAAGCATCATAATCATGGGGTTGGACAGGTGTAAGCGGAGCAGGGGGAGTGTTAAGTGAGACGGGGGCAGATCTGATGTTGTCTGATGGAGGACTAAATGAAAGTTCAGACATGGACGGAGAGTTTGAATGGTTATATTGGAGGGTAGCATTTCGCAATGGGCGGCCAGACGGAAGAGCGTGAGGAGGGACAGTGTAGGGGCGTTTAGGTGGTACATTCGAGGAAGAGGAGGGAGAATGAGAAAGTTGCGGGAAAAGAGGCTGAGGAGAAGTACAATTACTGGAAGCACAAGGGATGGTTGTAAAGGTAGGAGAGGAAAGTGAACGGCACTGAGGAGGGTAGTTACTAAACGATACACGCGGATTAGTAACAGCACCAATGGTGGTGGGGTTTGAGTAGGGAGGGTAAGTAAATAAACGGGAAGGAGTAGCGGAGGGGCGTGTATAACACACTGTGGAGGGAGGAACAGAGGCACGATGAGGCAGGGAATGTGATGCTAAGTGAGCAATCACTGTACCACGTTTAATAGTTACAGGTTTCCCAGAAGTATTTAACAGCATGACGGGAAAATCACGCTTAGTGGAAATCTGAACAATGCCATCAACAACATTGATGCAGGGGTCACCAATGATGTCTACATCAGGCAATGGTTCCACTATGACAGAATGGCCAGAAGAGACGTAGTCAGATCGTTTGACCCGACCGGTGGCTATAGTTAAAGAGTGAGGCTTTAAGGTTACAGGGGTAATGAGGCGGACAAGGGACGCAATGTGGATATCATCCTGAAGAGGGATGAATTCACCATTGACGCGAATCTGTTTCAAGTCAAAGTAAATGCGCACTTTGTGATGAAGAAAGAAGTCACGACCAAGAATGAAATTCCTAGTCATCCCACTAGCAACAACAAAAGGATGCGCAAGAGATTGAGATCCAATCTGGAGGCGAATGATAGCCGTTCCAATAGAACGCAAAGGTTGTCCAGTGACAGAAGTTAAAGAAGTGGAAGAAGGAAAGAATTGGACGTGTTTGCGGATCTGGCGAAATAAATGTTCTCTTATTAAACTAACAGTAGCACCAGTATCCACAAGAGCGCGATAATTCTTTTTATTAATGGCAATTAGACAAGAAGAAGGATCAGGAGTGACCGAAGGAGGAGAGATATAAGAGATGGAAGTCGGAGAGACCGTAGAAGAGGAAGAAAAAATTTTCGGACTTTCACAGGACTTGTGAACGTGACGAAATGTGTTTGTTTTGCGAGAGGATCTAGTCCCCAAGAGAGGTGGGTTAACGCCACACGACGCGATCCTATCTATCGGGTGGCGGAATGGTTTCCCTGGCCCATGAGAGGTTGGGGGTGGAACTGTCCACGGTGGAATGAACGTGGAGGGATACGAGGTGGTTGCACGGGGTTGGATGGTAACCATGAGAGCTGGTGCGGCTGACGTTGATCATTCACCGGGTGTTGAGGTTGTGATCTAGCGTGGTTCAAGGTCCTGTTAAGATTTTGTTGTTTCTGCACACAACTTTTTGATGTGTGTCCGGCCAAACCACAAAAGTAGCAAATGACTGGAGCTACCTGTTGAACTTGTAGAGCAGATGGGTGACGTCGGTGTTGAGTGCGCTGAACAAACTGTTGGCGATAAGATCCCGGCAATGGAGTATCGTACGGCTGTAACATGGATGGTTGCTGCCAAGATTGACGGTAATGACTGATGTCCATTGGCTCTTCATCTGTGTGATCGTGTGCACGAGGTTCACGCCCAAGTCTATTTGCAAACCGTTTCTTCACATTGTCTTCATTTATTGCTAGTTGTATGGCATCAAGGATTGTCTGTGGGTCTTTCCTTATTAAATGAAGTTTCAGCGCATCTGACTGGAGACCATCGATAAAAATGCCAACAAGTTGGTTTTCCGTATCAGTAGACGCAGAGGAAGGTTCCACTAAAGCATCTTCAGCCAGGTTTAACAACCTATCGGCATAAAACTGAACCGACTCTTGACGGTCCTGATGGAGTCCGCGAAGCAAGGTCCAAGCGTGTTGGTGGTCCTTAACGGAAGAGTAACGGCGGGTGAGCTCCTTCTGTAGAGAGGCAAAGGTCTCGTCTGGAAATAACTGTGCACGGCGACGTAGATAGTCAGTGACAAGTGTGACTGAGATGATAAGAAGGCAACACGTTTGCGATCGGCATCAGTGGCTGATGGAATCAATGAAGTAAATTTCTCAATGTCACGTAACCACTGCCGAAAAGTGGACGGATCGCCACAAAAAGGCTTAACAATGTTATTGATGTTGTGCAGATTTGCACTCTGTGTAACCAAGCTAAGGGTGGTAGCAATAGCTTGTAGAGAACTATTAGGAACTTCAGCGTTATCTGGCAATGGTTGACTCAACGCATGCTGTTGTTGCATGTCATGTATCTGCTGTTGTAATAACAGATTTTGTTGTTGGAGCAATTGTACTTGATTTTCAAACTGCTGTTGCATATTTGGATCCATCATGTATAAGCTGTACCTCACCAAAAATGACAATCTCTGGTGTGTGAAAGGTCACGGGCACCAAAAGTCAAGACTATGTGACCGGGTGAAGTAGAGGAGTAGACGGGAACGGCACCAAAAGTCAAACTATGTAGCCGGGTGAAGTAGATCGTGATAGTGGATTTTGTTGAAGGGATGTAATTCTGTATTTTACTTGATATAAGGGAAACAATCCCAGGACTTTTCTTATTGTGTTTCTTCTGGTAAATACTGGTTAATCACCAGAGTTAGTAATTCCAGAAGGGAGGAACAACCCAGGTAATTGGTAGATCTCATAAGTGCCTTGATGGATTCTAAATTGATCTTGAAGGGGTGGTAAGTAATTAGCAACTTGAACAGTCAATGGAAACTTTCAATGGTGCAGAGCATTTGATAAGTCCAAATGGTTATAAAAGATGTTCTTTATTTTCGTTTCGTATTTCAATCAAACAGTGGCAGCTCGAGATATATTTCTGGTGGTGACGGAATTGAAAACTGCCAGCTTTAGCCTCCAAGGCGAAAGGCTTACGGCTCCTTAATACTCTAGTCGTTTTATGATCTGTAGAAATCCTAGCGAAATAAAATACGATTCGAGACTTCAATCAAAACTAGTTCGAACTTACTTCAAGTGGAATGAACCACTCACATAATCGTGGCAGGGGTTAGCGCTGGTTCACTAACTTTCCTGGTCGGTAGGAGATCTCTAAAACAAGTCAAGGGCTTTTGTTCAATAGTAGTCGTAGCGCCAGGTTGCTCCAAACCTAAACTAAAGAATCTTTTTTTTTTTTTTTTTTTTTTTTTTTAAAAAAAACCTTTATTGGGTCTAAGATTTTTATACAATGTTATATACAAGAGTGACATTCGTAAGATATGACATTCCCCCCCCCCCCCCCCCCCATATCCCCAAATAAGCAGTGCAACATATCACAAAGCAATATTTACATTATAATATTAAAAGATAAATGGCAAAAGGTACAAACCCTGTCCTTCCCACTTCCCTCCCAATTTAAAACATTTTGTGAAACCAAACCCCCATTTCCAAACAAATCTTAACACAAATTCCGTCAATATTATAACATACATAATAGGCAAACCATAGTTGATGGTAGATGAAAGTATGAATGAGTGATGGTACAATGGGTATTTATAGTATGAACACAGCAAATTATCAAAGTTACATTGCCTTCTGTAAAGACTCAGGGTCACAGAAGGCGTGATGCATAATATTTAAAGTATATTATTCAAACAAAAAACTTATTTATTTTAAACTTGTCTTGTTATGTCATCTGTTATTTGTTCATATATTTGTGAAAATATTCTACTGTCGTAATGTATGCCGTCATGTACTGCCCTATTCCTACATATCCATACTAAATATCTAAATTCAGCTAAAAGAGTTAATAATTTAAGTTCTGTCTGTCTCTGTAACGAAGGTAAAGTATTTAACATGACCGCTTGGTACATGTTAAGTGATTGCGGTGTTTTGGAAGCTATCAGTGTTCTTAGTTTGTTTAGTGTGGGGGCCACTGTTTTACATGTGTAAAACAGGTGGTCCTCTGTTTCTATTGTGTTGCTACTGCACAGTTTACACTTTGGGGGCGCTTTGCCAGCTTTTTTTGCCGATCGCTCACTCACAATAGGTGTTAAACTGTACAGTAACCTGTATGTGACTTGTTTGGCTTGTGGCTTAACGTCTAATGCATGAATGTTTGTGAAGCTTTGCGTGTAGTCTGTTATGAAAAGGTTGTACCCTCGTTTAATCCGTGTACCTAAATAAGGTTCTTGTGCCCCTACTAAAAGTTTGTATATTAGTTTAGTGTCTTGTTTTACTAGATGTTCGTTTCCTTTTAAGTTTTGTAAGCATATCTTATAAAAGGGTGGTGGGGTACCAAAGAAATGGGGTTGATTATTTTCTAATTTATGTAACTTAATTAACCTTAATCCTATATAATAATGTGCTAAAGGGTACATCCTTGAATTTTTTTATAACCTCCCCTATATACTTAATCCTTAAAGCTTTAATTTTAGTGTTAATGTCCTGTAGGGCTATCCCCCCTTTGTTCTTAGGTTGTATTAAAGTTAAAAGCTTTATACCTCTAATCGTATTCCTAAAAATAAAATCCCTAATCAGTACATTTATTTTAGTTACAATTGATTTTGGCATGATTTGGACATTTGCTGTATAAATTATTTTTGGCATAATGAAACAGTTCACTATGACGCTTCTCCCAAAAATGGTAGTTGTCTTATATTTATACCTTTCTAACATGTTTTGGATTTTATCTAATAATTTTACCCACGTTTCTGTATTGGGGTCATGAGGGTTGCAGGAATAATGTAATCCATATATTTTGATTCTGTTAACTTGCGTTAACTGAAAGGGGAAATCTGTTTTATTTGCCCATCTGCCTAATCCCATTATACTAGATTTCTGAACATTTAGTTTGGATTCGTTAGCGTATCCAAACTCTGTAAAGACTTCCAATATGTTTTTTATTGAATCTATTGTTCCTGGGAGAAATATAGTATCATCAGCGTACGCCAACAATTCCCTTTCTCCTCTACCAGGAACAAAGGTTCCCGTGATGTTTACGTCCTGCCTTATTTTTTCTAGAACTGGTTCTAGTGTTAGTACGTATAAAAGGGGCGATAAACAACAACCCTGTCTCACTGACCTTGACAGCCTTATTGGTTCACTTAAACTATGGTTAATTAATATTCTACTGTGTGGTTTCTTGTATAATATTTCTACCCATGTTCTGAAGTATTCCCCTATGTTGTTTGCTTGTAAAGTTTTATGTAAGAAGGAATGCGATACTCTGTCAAAGGCTTTCTCCTGATCTAGTGATAATGTTGCACTTTGACACTGTCTATCATGCGTGTATGTAATCAAATCTCTTATAAAATGTGTATGTCTACAAATGTTTCTACCATGGACACTACATTGTTGATCTGTATGTATCATTTTTTCCATAAATGGTTTGAGCTTCAGAGTGAGAGCTTTGGCCAGAATTTTATAATCAGTATTTAACAGTGAAATAGGCCTGTAATTTTTGATTGACTTTTTGTCAGCATTGTCTTTAGGTATTAACGTAATAAAGGATTCGTTCAAACTATTTGGAAGCTCTCCTTTCTGGAAGGCTTCTTCAAATACTTTAATTAATAAAGGGCCTAAAATCGGGAAAAAGAAAAAGTAAAATTCTGCAGTCAACCCGTCTGGCCCGGGTGATTTATTTTTTTGGAAAGTACTGATAGCTTCCCTTAAATTTTCCAAAGTTAAAGTTTCATCTAATTTCCTGCTCTCATCTTCACTCAAACGCTTTGTATAGTGTAGGAATTTATCCTGTGTGTTTGCATTAGTTTCCTGCTTAGTGTATAATTGTGTATAGTATTCTAAAAAGGCTTGTCTAATATTAGTGTCTTCTGTCTGATGTTGACCGTTCATATCTAATATTTCATATACCTGTCTACTGCGTTGAACGTTTTGCTCTATCTCTAAGTATTGTCTGCTGGGTATCTCTTGTGTAATAGTATTTAATTTAGTCCTGAGTAATGCCCCCTGGTATGTGTGTTGTTTGTAAATGTCTAATTGCTCTTCTAAAAAATGAATGTGTGGGTTATTTTTATCTATCTGTTTAGTTAAGCTAATGGCATCTTCTAATAAATTTTGTTCTCTCTTAAAAGCCCTGTGTATGGTTGTAGCTAGAATCTGTGACCTATCTCTTATTGTGTTTTTTAGCAGGTCCCAATATTCTGCGATGTTATTTTTGGGAATGTCCTGCGTGTAACCCTGAATGAGCTGTGTTATTTTGTCTGTAAAGAAAGTATTTTTTAGCAAATTGTTGTTGAATTTCCAGTGCGGGGATCTCTTTAATTCTGTATGTGTGTGTCCCGTACTTAGAACTGTGTATATTGCCTGATGGTCTGTGTATTTAAGCGTACTTTTAATGTGATGAGTTTTGTGTATGCTGTAACTGTTTGTTGCGTATATTCTGTCCAGTCTAGAAGCTCGTCTAAAATATGGGTTTCTCATGTCATGAAATGTGAAAGCTTGTGTTTGCGGTTGTAGTTTTCTGTAAACGTCTACTAGGTTATGTTTGTCAATCATGGATTGTAAACGTCGTATTAATAGGGATGTTTCAATTTTCTTTTTTTTGTAATTCGGGGCCAAAGGAACTCCTGTCTAAATCTGTCAAAACACAGTTAAAATCTCCTCCTATCACTAATTTGGTTCCTTTGTAGTACCTATCTATAGTGTCGTACAGTCTGTCATAAAAACTAGGCCGGTCGGTTTCCGTCGCTGGTGCGTATATATTTATGAGTGTGTGCGTGTCATGTTTGTTGTGTTTGTTTTGTATTTGAATTATGACAGTTCTGCCACAACTGTCTGTTCTATAATGTACTGTGTCCCAATCTTCATTAATTTGTAAGATGGCGACACTACTATGCCTGGGGCCTAGGGCGAACCAGCCATGTTTAAGTCCTAATCTAGTTACAATCTGACTGGCCTGTAGGTCGGTCGTAACCCCTGTCTGTTGCAAGAACAAAAAATCAGGTTTATCTTTTTTAATAAGTTTGATAATGTGCTCCAGCTTATCCCTCAAACCATTGATATTGAGGGATATTAGAACAAGGCTGCTTGACAAAGTGGTATCTGAGGGTTGGCCACTTGTTGCAAACTGTCTACCTGGCAAAGTGGCAGAGTGGCCACTTGCCATATCTAAACTACAAGGCAATGTAGTGGTCTGGGGCTGGCTACATGCCATAGATGGATTACTCGGTAGCAAAGTACTATCTAAAGATTTATCACATGTTGTAATGGGTGTACCTGTTTCACGTAGTTTACTCGACAGAGCGGTGCATAAGGGCTGACCGTTATCTGTCATTACTAAACCACTCAACACATTCATGTTTGCACTTCTTGACAAAGCGGTGCATAAGGGCTGACCGTTGTCTGTAAAATGACTACTCGACACATTAGTGACTGGTCGCTGGCTAAAGGTCGTTGTGCCCTGCTGATTAGGGCCCAACGCAGGCAACGCTGCGTTGTCAGTCCCTCTCGCCCTGACAGGGGGGAGGGTTGGTTGCCTAATTAAAACTGTGCGCATTTAAGGGTGCGTGCAGTGTTAGTTTTGTGTATAAAAACAAAAACATCAAAGAACTACCTACATTAAACACAACTCTTAAATAATAATAATAATAATAATACACACTTCCTAAACTATAGGTGTTTACATGTTTTACTTTTAAAATTACATCACTATGAAATAAAGGAAAAAAGTTCATTTCTCCGGACACCGGCAGCTCACTGTCTATTCTTGTTGTAGGTGCAACCAAGGCTTTCCTATACTTGGGAACTGGACAGGTCTGTTTGCACTGGGCCTCAGTGCACGGGGAAAGAACTTCTAGTAGTAAAATCATTCACTCACATGTTCAAAAGGCTTGTCCATCTATGAAGATATCTGCTTGGGACAACATGGCCTCCATGTCGTCCTCTTCTGTAGTTGCCGCCCAACAGGAGGGGGCTTGCGTATTGAATGGCGTCGGCGCCTCTAGAACCTCATGTCTTGTTGGTGATGATCTTCTGCTGTTAGGTGCTGACATCACATGCTCATCGGCGACAGGTGTCGACAAGTTCTCTCTCGGGGAGGGCTCTGGTGTAGGCGCCCTGGGTGATGGTGGCAAGTCTCTTCGGCTAGGGGAGCGCTTGCTCGGCGACTTACTGTCACTACGTTTTACTTCTTTTGACCTCACAGGCTCTGTTGCCTGGAGCAGGAATCTTTTTCTATTGATTTCTTTTTTTTCTTTCTTGTTATTTATAACTTTTGTATATTCATCACCTTCACTGGCATCTGGGCCATCCGGGGTAGGGAGCTCGTCTGCCCTGCTTTGCTCTGCTGGTGTTTTTTCGACAGCTGTTTCTTCCTCCCTCGTTTTCTTGACCTGGTGGGGTGGCGCCCGCTTCCTAGGGCATTGGCTGACCCAGTGGTCATCCTGCCCACACACCGCACACTGTATTCTTCTTCCGGGCAAGGACACCCATATTCTTAGTACTTTGTCTTCGGCTGCTTTCAAATGCACAAAGTGCGGTATCCTATGTTCGGATGGTCGGTATTGGAAATTCCACATGTCGTGGGCATTTTTGATCCTGTACACTTCTACGTCTTTATCTCCCGACACTTCCGCCGCTATTCTTTTTACTGCCTCGGGTTTCATCGTGGGCGGCATCCAATGTAGCACACCTTTGGATCTTTCTTTGTCATGATGCTCAATCTGAATGCTCATCTGAGGGTTGGTCCACTCCAATCTTTTTCCGTGCAGGCCCTTGTAGTACTTCAGCTGAGCTGCTGCTGTTAACGTGGCATACCACTTATAAGGGCCCGCGAAGCGGTACAATGTGGCGATGCCACTCAGGCCGACGCCGGCTGGTCCAGCTAATATGCTGGCTATTAAAGAATACGATGCCTTGTTGGCCTGCGGCCCTGAGATCGTAATTACCAGTGTCCCTGGTCTATGTAGCATGCCTCCCTCTAAGTCTTCGTTTAGATCAATTAAAATCACGGGCACGATAGGTGCGGACATTCTTATTTCTATCTTTCTTGGTACTTAAACCAAATTGGATTAAACAAAGTCACAAGGCTAGCCTAAGCTAACAGCTAAGGCTAACACCACAAACCTGAGAAGTTACAGCAGGAGGTAAAAACACGTCTTCACGTCTCAAAGGGGTAAAGATAACACCTTCGGTCTGGCACTAGCTTTGAGATAACTGTCTCAAGCTCTGACTGGTTACTAAGATGCATCAGTCTTTATACTGGTCTGGTGCTATGGCTTGCCAGAGGAAATATTTCTCATTGGAGTTAAGACCGGAAACCTTCAAATGATTGGTCTTGGGGGCTAGTGGACCGTTGAAATAATCTTTAACCTAACCATCTACGAATCCTCTAGTCTAAAATTATTGTTTCTATGTGATGATGACCAACCATTGTTTAAAGTTCTCTCTAATCTAAATGTTTTCCGGTCTGACTTGTATGTAGGCCACACAAGGTTTGATGACATCATGGGTTCATGTGTGTCATGACTGATGATGTCATTGATTCTTGACTAGTAGTTTATTTATCTAACTAGTCATTCATAAAATACTTTACTATAAGGCTAACAGTTGTAGCTACTTAATAGTCTACCCTGTTACAACGTTTAAATAAAGATGTATACTGTCCACTGCGTCCATTGTGGCTCAAAGAAGGGTGATTGATGTTGGCTGGTTTCAGTGTCTAGATGTTTGCTACCCTAGAAGTGGGCTTGGCCTACAGGAACCATCCTGTCATATAAAATTAACATTGTAAAGAAAAAAGACACGTAACAACTGCACTTATAACAAATTCTCTAAAACCTGATGACAGACATGATTTGATTTAGGTAGGTCGTTAGAGAGCTCAATGGTTCTATAGTAGATCCCCAAAGTTCCTGGGTTATGGACCTCTACCTTTCTTGATTCATAACTATTCAAATTATTTTCCAGCTGTTAAAACCTAAAGTGATTATTAAATTTTGTTATTTGTAATGTTACAAATTTAACTTCGATTTAATCATTTTAAAGTTACTGCATGTTTGTCTCAGTCAAATTACTACACACACTCTAAACAGAGCTATACTAAAATAATAGAATTCCACTGAGTAAATCAGGGGTGGGGGTTTAAACGAGCTGAACTTAAATCCTTCACAACAGCAGAATTACAGAGTTAACATACTCAGCCAAAGCAGTATTGTTCTCGCTTATTCTGAATATCTTGTGAAGACTCCCTTTGTAATAGAAGTGTCATCACCCTTCTATCTACATCTCTGCCAAGAGTAATCTTGTGCGAAGGCAGATACCTTTGAAGCCCATATTAGATACTCTTGAGTTTTGGCCACTGTTGGACCACTACTGCAAAGCAGGGGAGGCAATACTGTCACAAGGCCATCTAGAGATCGAACTCGACTTTCCCTTGATTCATAATTTTATAATTTGGATTGTTTCCCTTGATTTAGCTAGACACTTGTTTGAGTACTGCCTGTTTTACGCATAGAAAAAAAAAATAAAGCACACCACGTACTCTTGAATTTTTAATTAACCTGATTATGGCCCTTGATTTGTTTACATTTCTTTACGAAAAACTTTAATTACGCATAATGTCATAATTACAATATTAAATTATTAAATAAGTAACTGATTATTGTATTGTCATCTGGAATACACAACTATACCAAGTTTCAGACCTATTGGTCATCTAGAAGTGATTGAAAAATCGATGGCAAGATTTGAAAGTGACATGAAAGTGACATGAAAGTGACATACAAGTGAAGTTAAATAAAAGCATGTAATAAAAAAGGAAAGTTTTGATACTAAAGAATGACATCTGTTGTGAATTGTGTGAATCTTCTTTGTCTGGTAAGACTGCGTTATACATCGATATTGTTATTGTTGTTCAGAATCGACATCATTACACTCCGGGCAAACCCATAGGTGCGCAGTCTCCCTCAGAAAACGTCGAAGGGTATGAATGCTAATTGTTTCTGTTGCGCGCTGGTTGTGTGTATGCCGGATGCATTCTTGTAATACGTTCATCCCTGCCAGTCTTACTCCTAATGCCAAACTCCAGCAATCTTAGCCTTGATGATTTATCGATTGCATTGTCATTCTCTTATAAACGATCTATCAATTGTCCTCAGTATCTCTCCCTTGCCCATATCCACTGCACCTGATATAGGTGCTCTTAAAGCTAGTTAATCAGCTCTGTTATTGCCGCGTACTCCTACAGGACCAGGACAGTAGATCCACACCAGTTGTTGAAGATTCGAGGCTTCTATGGAAGTTTTCCATTCATGCCGTAGCCATCTATTTTGGATCTTCTGAAGCATGCACTGAGAATTTGACACAGTAGCTGCCCTTGTTAATGAAGTTTCAGACAACCACTTTAAAGCCGCGCTTGCCTTTCACAGCAAAGTTACCAGGTTCCGGGTTCAAAACCTGGTAGCGTCAGGATCTAGTCAACCACAGCTATAAATAGGTACTCGACTCTACTCTTGAGTTAAGGAAGGCGTAGGCAGCAAGGGAGGGAACTGATCACCCGACATCATGATGCTGGATGTAGTTTAGTGAAGTCTCTAACACTTCCCTACGACAGTATTTGCTATAGGACTGACTTTACATTTAAATTGCCTCGTGATCGGGATTTAATCTTATTACTATGAAAACCTCTCTGTATTTCCAGTGCCCAATGGCGAAGCAAATAACACTCTAGACAGTAACTATACAAGATGAATAAGAAGTTTCGTATAGACAGTGAGGGTAGAGAGTATATTTCATGAGAGATTCAGTGATTTGACAGTAAGTATGATCTACACTTATCATGCATAAGAACAATAGATATTTACTGAAGGTATTGCAGAAATTTCAAGCCGACATGTCAAATATATGTTGAGAACTTTGTTGACTAAGCAAGCTAGAGAAAAAGACGGAGGTGAATGATACACTGATGGTCAAGCTTGGTACTACTATATACGAATAAATGAATAAGGATGAATTCCAAGAGGAAAACCATGTTTATCATCGTGAGTTCACGAAAAGTGAACCATGAGCTGTCTTCAGAAATAGTTACGACAAGTAAGCGACTAGAAGAGTCGACTTCTGTAAGTTGTTCACATGCTCTCGCATGTAGGTATATGTATGGAAGACTTGATACCTGTATATGAATTAAGTTAACCTTTCAGGAACAGTAATAGAGGTAGATCTGACAGATTGGTCAGAAAGAATAAAGGCATAAACACAATGAGTTGGAAGTGCTGATATGGAGTATTGAGGTACTTAGACAAGCAGGAGTAGGGTTTATATAGACTAGACGAGTCAACTGGATATGATGGATTGACAAAGGGGAGAATATGTATATACATGGGATATAGAGTTTATGCATAAAGCAACTATGATACGATTGTATGGGAGCTTTATGATACATTACTTGCCTTGCTGAAGAAAATAACCATATGTAAATAAATGTTTTGATGGATACGACATATGTTTGAGTCCATCCTTGAGAGTTGTTGTATGTAGGCCAGGTCAATGTTAAGAACAAATTCCACTATACGATCAGTCACTATAATAACAAGAAAGAAGGTAGAGAACGAGTCGTGGGTTGAACAAAGAAGGAAAAGTATTTCATCCAGGAATCAACATCTCTGGCGGAGATGGCCAGTACACAAGTACACCTTTAAATAACTTGGAAGATAAGCAAAAGATATTTGTAAACCTGAGATACTTCACTAGGCCTACCATCTGCCACCTAGTAAAGAGTAATCAGTCCACGAGCGCCGTCACATTATCAACACTGTAGATCTAGGCTTTCCTTGTGGTTTTTCTGCCATTCCGAAACGTGTTGAGTTAAAGTCATGAGCTCCAGTTTCTCCTTAGCTTGCATTTAAAGGATCGTCACATCTGGTCCCAAGCTAGGAGGAAGAAACTTGTGGCATACTGTGCATTTCCCTCCATCCAATGGGGCTCTCCAAATAGGCAGAGCTAAAATACTGTGTTCTGGTTCTGGGCTCTCCCAAGGAATTGTCACGCCCTGTAACAGGGTCACTTCTCAGCTCCTCATGCCTATCATGAGATCCTCCAGCATGACGCCAACCTGGTAAAAGCCAGAGTTACGTCTGGAGCTTAAGTGATTCCTCCAAGTTTAGTGTGCAATGCTAGGTTCTCGAGCTGTTTCACTACAGGATAGCAAGGTAAAAGAAATAGTTTAATAGAAAAATACGAAGTAAATTGGAAAAATACATGAAAGAGATAAAGCAGGTCACCGATGTGGACCGTCATCATCGTTCGCTCTCAAATAATCACATCTATCTCTTTTAGTGACAGTTCATCTCAAGCTTCTCTCGTCACCATATATTTCCTCCTTCAGCTTGGTTGGAGAAAGCCGTGTTGCTTCCCTGCTCCTCTCGTGGAACCGACAGTTTTGGAGTACTTGTTCTATTGTTTGTTTGTCCTGCCCACGTGGGCACATATCTGTCTGTGCAGTTAATTTGTTACACCGATGAGGAATTGCTGACAAAAAAAAACTTGACAAGTGCCAGTGGAACAAGAGGTGAAAATAGACGCTGGAGATAGATAGGACACACAGTGAGACAACATGTTGATGTCATTACACAAGGCAGTCCTTCATCTGGTATCCACAAGGTAAGAGGCGAGGATATCTAACACAGGTCTTTGCAGCCACGTATAAAAACAAACAAAACAACAAACAATCAAGCAAACAAGATTTGATTTTATTAATTAAGTACAAAATCTGACAAGACTATGTTGATACTTCGTATAACCTGATTTCATATTTTGTTATATTACAGTTGTTTAATGCCAACATTTCAGTTAGCTTCTTTTCTCTTCCAGAAAGCTTGCGGTAAAGCAGGTGAAATCCTAATGCAATGGTAGTTCATCTCTTAAACTGCCGTCGAAATAAATTATCTCTACGTGGGTTAATGCATTGCAAGAATGACATGATATCCAAATACCTATTCATACCAGATTACACTGAACACCAAACCATAAATTATGAAACAAATTTGCACAGAAATATTAATTATACTTTATGCACATGTGCATTCTATATTAAAGTAAAATAAATTAATTTAAACTCACGTTTTTTGACGGAAAACGCTGTAGTACAAGTAATTACACTGCCGGCATATATAAAATAAGAGAAGTGAACATTTATACATTTATAATAAACGATTGTATATAAATCACGTGGTGAAGATGATTAAATTCAATACACCGGAGAAATGAAAGCTCGCGTGTATAATCAATTTGGTTTGTGGTTTAACAAAATCTGGCTCATTAGTCAGACGATGGGATTTAGTATTGGTGTTTTTTCCCCGTCCAAAGAATGAGAAGTCTTCTCTGAGAAGACGGTTTATGAAGTGAAGTTTATATGCGTAAAATTAGATCTAATTTCATTCTTCACAGGGAAAAGGAAAAGTATGAAACAGCACTTTAATGTGCACATACAAACGGACATACATTCGCGCATAACGTAGGGCAGCTTACGCACACGATTATTTTAAATAATGGTATCGAATCTTTGATTTAATCGCTCTGGCCGTGAAGCATTGTTGTTTTAAACATCAGCTTTTCTTTATGTATTTCCTTTCTGTTTCTTTTTTTTCCAAGTTTTTACTTTTCTTTCTTATTTTTTAATTTCTTCATCATCATCTTTAGCAGTTTGGGCGGCTGGGTTTCGTTGTTAGAAGCACAACTTGTCTCCGCTTCACTTTATTCGTGATACCTGTTCCAATAGGTAAGAGGTAAAGGATCCCGTTACACGCCCATTGAGGCACATTGGGAATACGGTGTTAGGCCCATATTTTCTTGACCATCGGCACACTAGGGGTGATGTGGTCAACATCACGCCGGTCACCTTAACCTTCCCAGAGTTGCTCTGGTACCCAATTCATGAGGCTGGGTCGACCCCTAAGCCGTTTGCGGTCTAAAAAATCCCACCTCATCTGGGGATTGAACCATGGACCACCGAGCTAGGAAGCCAGTGCGCTAACCACTGTGCTACCGCGGCTCCTGTTCCAATAAACTCGACTCGAATCTTTACATTTTAATTCTGTACCATCCATTCACATGCCTCCTAGACATCCTAATATCTTCCTTTCTACTAACTAGATTGTATTTATCTTCAGTTAGCCTCGATCAGGGGTCGGGAACCTTTCCATGACAAAGAGCCAAATATTTAATTGTGTCTCAATTTTAACACATTGAAGAGCCGCATGAAAAAAAAATCACATGGTATCCCTCATTCACCAAGAGTTAAGTAGTAGAGAGCCGCACGAGATGGCTCAAAGAGCCGCATGCAGCTCGCGAGCCACGGGTTCCCGACCCCTGGCTTAGATTTTCTTTACCTCTTTGTTAGTCTAGATTGTATTTATTTCTCAGTTAGCCTAAGCAGTTTTTATCTCTAGCCTAGATTATGTACGTTTCATTGTTATTCTAGATTAAATCTGTTTCTCAAATACAATAGATTGCATATGTTTCCCAGTTAGCCTAAGCTGTATTTATCTCTCAGTTAAGCCTAGATTGTACTTATCTCTCAGCTAGCTAGGTTGTTTCTCAGTTAGCCTAGATTGTGTGTCAGTTAGCCTAAGCTGTATTTATCTCTCAGTTAAGCCTAGATTATAAGCGTTTCTTAGCCTAGATTCAATTTATCATTCGGTTAGCCTAAACTGTATTTGTTTCTCAGTTAACAGGGATTGCATCTGTTCCCAAGCTAAACTATTTTGTATTTATCTCCCAGCTAGCCTAGATTGTATTTATCTCTCAGTTAGCTTATATTGTATTTATATAGATTGTATTTATCTCTCAGTTAGTTTAGATTGTATTTATCTCTCAGTTAGTTTAGATTGTATTTATCTCTCAGTTCATTTTGTACTTATCTCTCAGCTTAGATTGTATTTTTCTCTCAGTTAGATTAGATTGTATTTTTCTCTCAGTTAGCTTAGAATAT
Source organism: Oreohelix idahoensis (assembly GCA_024509875.1). Classification (NCBI taxonomy): domain Eukaryota; kingdom Metazoa; phylum Mollusca; class Gastropoda; order Stylommatophora; family Oreohelicidae; genus Oreohelix; species Oreohelix idahoensis. The sequence goes on from JAMPIV010000136.1 coordinate 54,910, forward strand.
ATTTATCTCTCAGTTAGCTTATATTGTATTTATCTCTCAGTTAGCTTATATTATATTTATCTCTCAGTTAGCCTATGTTGTATTTGTCTCTCAATTAGCTTATTTTGTATGGATCTCTCAGTTAGCTTATATTGTATTTGTCTCTCAGTTAGCCTATATTGTATTTGTCTCTCAGTTAGCTTATACTGTATTTATCTCTGTTAGCTTAGATATTATTTATCTCAGTTAGCCTAAACTGTATTGATCTCTCAGTTAGCTAATATTGTATTTATCTCTCAGCCTAAACTGCATTTATCTCTCAGTTAACTTATTTTGTATTTATCTCTCAGTTAGCCTAAACTGTACTGATCTATCAGTTAGCTTATATTGTATTTATCTCTCAGTTAGCCTAAACTGTATTGATCTCTCAGTTAGCTTATATTGTATTTATTTCTCAGTTAGCCTAAACTGTATTGATCTCTCAGTTAGCTTATATTGTATTTATCTCTCAGTTAGCCTAAACTGTACTGATCTATCAGTTAGATAATATTGTATTTATCTCTCAGTTAGCCTAAACTGTATTGATCTCTCAGTTAGCTTATATTGTATTTATTTCTTGGTTAGCCTAAACTGTATTGATCTCTCAGTTAGATTATATTGTATTTATCTCTCAGTTAGCCTAAACTGTACTGATCTATCAGTTAGCTTATTTTGTATTTATCTCTCAGTAAGCCTAAACTGTATTTATCTCTCAGTTAGCCTAAACTGTATTGATCTCTCAGTTAGCCTAAACTGTATTGATCTTTCAGTTAACTTTTATTGTATTTATCTCTCAGTTAGCCTAAACTGTATTTATCTCACAGTTAACTTATACTGTTTTGATCTCTCAGTTAGCCTAAACTGTATTGATCTATCAGTTACCTTATATTGTATTTATCTCTCAGTTAGCCTAAACTATATTGATCTATCAGTTAGCTTATATTATTTTTTGTCTCTCAGTTAGCCTAAACTGTATTTATCTCACAGTTAACTTATACTGTATTGATCTCTCAGTTAGCCTAAACTGTATTGATCTATCAGTTAACTTATATTGTATTTATCTCTCAGTTAGCCTAAGCTGTATTTATCTCACAGTTATTTTATACTGTATTGATCTCTCAGTTAGCCTAAACTGTATTGATCTCTCAGTTAACTTAAACTGTATTTGTCCCCCAGCTTATATTATGTTTATTTCTCAGTTAGCCTCTATTCTTTCAACGTACCCCAACCCCCTTATTTATTTTACTTTCGTGATGTTAACTTTGAATGTATAGTATAAGTAAATAAATTAAAGGGCTGCTGTAAAACTGGTAAGGAATATAAGTGTCTCATGTGAACTGTTAGGCCCTATTTGTAAAACTGATTCAATACCGTTTTATTAGTTTATAAACTTATATAACTTTGAATGACACGTTATCAAAAGTCTCTTGTTACGTTCTCTGTGGTTTTTCTTAATTATTTGTCCACCCTGAGCTATTAATATATGTTATTACACCGTATGCACTTCACAGTACTCAGATTCTGTTATTTTGTTTTTATTACATTCTTACCTTTACACTGTTCATTTAAAAAAGCATACACAACACCGCATCGAACAATTTATTGAAACTCTTTCAAGTATTAGTAAAAGCGGGAAACTTCAGATTTTCGACTTAATCCCTGGAATCGGTGTCTTTGAGAATTTATTCTTAAGTGGACTGTCTTGTGCAGTAGCAAGCATGGTAATGTCGGTGACGAAGATGCTGGTGCCTTGACCTCTGCAGTAAGAAGTTAAATCTCCGAAGTTGACCATGAGTCTGAAGAAAAAAAAATTAAGTGTGTTGTTAGTTATGGGAAAGTATGTTTTTCCCTGGCTTCTGGTTTGTTTTTATGACCATGTATAATAAGATAGTTTATGTACGAGACCGGCACACACAGAGAGTAAGGATGATACAGTAATAATTCGAAATAGATTGTATTGTTATTGTTATCGTTAATCAGAATCGACCTCACTGCACTCAAAGCAAACCCATAGGGGCTCAGTCTCCCTCAGCAAATGTCGAAGAGTATGAATGCTAATTGTACCTGTAGCATGCTGGTTGTACGTACGACAGATGCATCCTCTCTCACGTTCATCTCTGCTAGTCCCACGTTTGATGCCAAACTCCAACAGTCTCAGCCTTGTTGATTCATCCATTGCAGTGTCATTATCCAGCAGGCGATCATTAATTGTCCTTAGTAACTATCCCTTATCCATGTGCAGTGTCCCCACTATGGGTGCTCTCGAGGCTAGTCTGTCAGCTCTCTCGTTGCCGCGTACCCCTGCATGACCAGGAAAGCAGATCCATACCAGTTCTTGAAGACTTGCGGATTTTATTGATGTTTTCCATTCCTGCCGCAGCCATCCGTTTTGAACTTTCCGAAGCATGGCTTGAGAGTCTGACAATATAACTGCCCTGGTTAATGGAGTTTCAGACAGCCAGCTCGGTGCTGCAGTAACTGACTCTACCCCCCATTCTCATGCTGGAGGTTGTTGTCATGTAGGCGCCACTTTGTTCAGCAACGAGCCTGCCCTTTACTCTCGCAGAGAAGCCCCATTCTGATTTCTCACCACGCATAAATGTTTATACAATACCAAACCTACCCTCTGTCCTGTTCTTAACGTTCTAAGTCTACTATCATTTACTGGACACAGTGTTAAGGTCCTTGTCTTATTGGACTGGCTATGCTGTATGATAGTGAAACAACAGAAGTGATTGCGTCATTAATAGGCAAAACTGCCCATGGTGGACTTCCGGTGTCGTGTATTGCGGTTCGCACTAATGACCTGTCATTGAAACATCATTTTTAGTGATGCGTAGATGGCAGGAAGGATAGTGTGATTCGCTTGCATGGCTAGGCGGGGTTGTCGCACGGACAGTCCAGGGTTCAAATCCTGGGTAAGCCACTCATGTCTGTTGTTTTTCTGTTGTCTAGTGCTCTACTTCTTTATTTCCTACGAGTGCCTGATAACATACCTTTGTGTTTGTCTCATATTAATTTTCTCATTTAGGGGGTGTCTTTTGTTGGTGGTTACCCGCATATAGGCTTTTGCCAGGGCCATCGCATATCTGGACCTAATCGACAGCAATCAGAGCACGTATCTCATCGCCACAATGGGAGTATCACGTGTACAGCCCAAAATTAGTCGCATCCCTTCATTTTGAATGCGTTCCAGTCGTTCACATTGTGACACTGACAGCGTGAGCATTCCTAGCCCGTACTCGATTATGAAATCACGAGCTGATGATACAGGAGAAACAATAGTCTCTGCTCCAAGCGCGCAGCAGCCATTGCTTTTAAGGCTGCTAGTTCTCGCTTGCACTTCTGTATGATCAGTTCGACATGATACTTCAACGATAGCCCACGATCAAACGTTACTCCCAGATACTTCAGCTTGTCTTGCCTTTCAATGTTCTGCCCTTCATATCTGGAAGGTCTGCTTTCACTATGGAGTTGTTCAAAGAGCACCACATCACACAGGCCTTGTTGGGATTGGCCTTTGATCTGCTTTCCCCACACCATTTAGAAACCGCCTGTAGTGTCTCTTGTATGCCTTGGACCATTTCCTGTCTGTCTGAGCCAGTTCTGTACACGAGTATGTCATCTGCGAAAGCTGATGTCTGTCCTAATCCTGTTGGTTGAAAGGCTGCTACTTTTGCTGTGTAGATGTTAAACAGCACTGGTGATAGTGGAGAGCCCTGAGGTAGTCCCTGGCAAATGCGCATTGGTTCTGATGTCCAAGTTCCCAAGCGATATGCAACTGATCTCTCCATTAAGGCAGCTGCTATCCACTTTGTTATCCAAGGGTTTACACCACATTCCATTATAGTCTATAAGGATTGCAAAATCCACACTGTTATAAGCATCCTCTAGGTCAATTACGACAGCCACCGTTTCTCTTTTACCCTGGAATCCCTCGTATACATCGTACGCAAACGTTCCAGCGTTACCCCATGTTAACAGAGATTGTAACAAACAGAGATTGTAACAAACAGAGATTGTAAGGATGGTAGAACTAGAATTCGTAATGATTTGTGTGCGAAACAGAGTGTGCAAGGATGGCAAAACAAGAATTCGAAATTATTTTTGTCAGAAACAAACAGATAGTGTAAGGATGGTAAAACAAGAATTCGAAAAGATTTGTTTACGAAACAAACAGATGGTGTAAGGATGGTAAAACAAGAATTCGAAAAGATTTGTGTACGAAACAGCGTGGATGGTACAACAATAATTTAAAATGATTTGTGAATGAAACAAACAGATAGTGTAAGGATGATAAAAACAAGAATTCGGAATGATTTGTGAATGAAACAAACAGATAGTGTTAGGATGACAAAACAAGAATTCTGAGTGATTGGTGTACGTGCCAAAGCGGACAAAGATCAGTGGCAGGTGTACCTGAAGCTTGAACTCTTGGAGGGGTCTCTTTTACATAACGAAAAAGTGTTGAGCGAATGGGAAAGAAACTTATTATAGAGAAAATTGAACTTGGGGGTCTTGAAGTAGTTAGCTTCATAGTAGATCTGCCTCTGGTAAAGATCATCACTTTCAACCTCATATTAGTAGCCTTGTACGACAGGGAGAAGTAGCCATATTCGGTGTCTCATAAGAGAAACGTGAAAACTATACGGTGCAAGAGTATACAAATGGTACGGTACAACACAAATTCGGAGCAGTTTGTGTATGAGACAGAGTGTAATGATGGTACAACAACAATTTGTAATAAATAGGTGGCATATAACATTAGAAGGTGATGACTCGCTTACATAAAAAGTAGTGAGGGCTGAGACTGATGAAGTAGAAGATTATGCTGATGACAATAAAAGAAAAAAGAAAGAAATAAATAAATAAAGACAGACAGAAAGAAAGACAGAAAGAAAGAAAGATAATGAAATCACCCATTAATGAAAATCTGTATTTTTTATTTTTGGTTTGTGTTACTACGATTCAAAAAAGAGAGAATAATAGTAACACTGTAACCTACCAAGCAAGTCGTAGAAGGCACCTAAATAGGGTTAGGCATGATGCGGGCTACACCATCCTGTATAAACTTAAAGTAAAAATAAAATTTCTCCAGATATCATCAAGTTCTGTTTCTTCTTCTCGGATCCTTAGCCCCAGACTGAGGAAGCAGCCAGTGACCATCACGCCTAATGGTGTCTTGTAGGGCAGCAACAAACTATCCCAATTTTGCTCAGTCGGTGGCCATCCTTCGTGCCGTGTCCCAATACTGGTTCATTCTTTGCAGATGTGATAAATCATGTTTACTTCATCGTTATTTACCTTTGCGCCCCCTACGGAGCATGGAGTCCTGCTACATATGATCTCTTGCAGGAACTTTTCATCAAGCATTCACATGTTCTTCCAGCAGTAGTTTCTGTGCCAATGTGTTTTACATGATGAAGTTACAATTCCCAGGCACAACCTCACATTTTGCCTCTTGTACGACGTGGTAGAGCATGCTTACTTACTTCTCTATAAATTCAAGGTCATCTGATCGTGGGACCGCTATCCTGGCCAGGAGAGGGCGTGCGACAGCATCTTCAGTGACGTTGCAGAGCATCCCTCCTTGGTACAGACAGCTTGAAGGACTCTTGACAAGAAGGGCATTCCTTAGGTCCGTGGTAACATCCCCACACGATGGTGACTCGAGAACCTTCGAGAGTTCCTCGCGAATGCACTGTTCCACATTCTTCCAGTAAGACTTCAGCTGCGAATTTTTAAAAAAAAAGTTTAGTTAAAAGAACGAAAGTAAAGATACTGAATAGTTATGCATGGAGACATACCTGGAGTCATCCTTATATGACCACCAGCTGAACACAATGTTATAATATGCACATGTAGAAGTGAAACTCTGTGAGGCTAATTACACCGCCATTGACTCTTGAAATCATTCATACACTACCAAGAATTCCCCCTTGAGGGAAACATGTTGAGAATCCAGCATTGTACACTAAACTTGGAGGAGTCACTTGAGCCCCAGACATAACTCTGGCTTTTACCTGGTTGGCTGCATGTAAGAGGATCTCACTATGGACCCATGATAGGCTGAGAAGTGGCTCTGTTTAGGAGATGACAATTTGTCACGGAGAGTTATGTTCATTGAATTTTCTATATTTTCCTGTTTTTCCTTCACCCATATTCTCTAATTTTATTATCGCAGTTTACCTTTTTCCTGTATTTTTTTTTTTTTTTTTTGCATCCATTCGTTTGCGAAAAAATATTTTCATCCTCATTCCTAACGTTTACCTGTTTCGTTTCTAATACTAGTAACGCAATTATTGCATAAGACGGGAAGTCCCTGGACGGACTGACATTAGTGTTAGAACACGTCCCAGCAGACAGCTGTCTACAGTTTCCCCCTGGGACGGTGTTTCTTTGGCTTAGTTTCTAGGCCTGTAGCGTGAAAATTCACTCCGCCAGACATGGCTGGCAGACGGATTGTCTACATTTTGCAGCAATTATGAGAGCTTTCGTCAGAATAGCTCCGGCGGAGTGTGGAAATCGCCCATGCACTGCAGACGGTTGTCTGAGATTTGCAACTGACACGCGCACTCTCGGTCACTGATGGCAGTTACGGCATGCTGATCAGCGTGAGGCGTGAAGTGTATGAAGTTTCAGTTCATGGGTGTCTTCTAGTTGACGTAAGGTGTTTTACACGTACAAGGGGAGATTATTTCGTTGCGAAATAAGTTGGGGCTTTTGTCTAATTCTAAGATATTGGCCCGAGTTTGAAACTAACTTCACTCATTCTCCATTTTACAGTAGACGTGGTCACTTCGTTCTAGAACACTTAAACTTATAAGTGATGTCTCTTAGTTTCGTTGTGATACGTAGTTCTGTTTGAGGTAAAATATTATATCTAGTATATCTAGTATTTTGCGAAATGTTTAAAGTGGTTAATCGTTTATTTATTTCCCTAGTTAGATTTGGTGCAGAGCGATTAATTTATAAGTCTGTATTATTTTCTAGTGACGCATACAGTGAAAAGCAGAATAAATTATATTTCTAGCTTAACAAACATGTAGCCATAATGAATTTAATTTAACTGCTAACTACTCAGTCGAGTATATTTTTCTAAACAAACTTATAAATGCTAGATGCATCATGAGTGGTGACGGAAATACGCAGATATTCCTAATTCATGATGAGGGATTTTTTTTTATATAACTTATTTCACGGGAAGCTTTAAATATAAGTCAAGCTGTAGGCTTGCCGTTTAAAATGTAAGTTATAACGAGTACATATTCTGTATAGTATATTATATGTTGTTTTTCTTCATTCAGCGAATACTGGGGTAAACCCAACTTGCCGGCGTTTAGTAAAGAGACATACTTGTGAGAAGCATAGACATTTCCTATCTTTAACCACGTGGGTTTTTTGAAGTAACACTGGTCTGACAGTGCATGTGCCATCAGAGATAAACAGTAATACCAATCCCACTAACGGTTGCTAAAGACTAATGTTTATACTGGGCTTCCGAGCCAGTTCATATTTCTTCTCAAATTGAAATATACATGCTGCCTGGCGGCGAGAATAAATTTCAAGAAATAACATTAACATTTCCGACATTATCGAAAGAGTGGATAGTGAACCATGACTATCTGTTGAGAGCAGTTGTCCACTGGTCAACTTTTTCCAAAGTAAGGGAATCCTCGTGTTTTAGACTCTGTGTGCCCGTTTAAAATCGCTTACCCAAAACTGATTCAAGTGACATTAACAGTAAATCTAAAATTTAAACTGGTAAAGTGAACGCTCCCCGAAGACAGTGGATGAAACCTGTATTTGCAGAGCTGGGATTCGCTTTAACCAAAGAATCCAGATTCACTGTAGAGAAGTGTCCTAAGGTTGCGCCAGACGGTGATAAACATCAAGTTTTTTTAGGTAAGCATGAAAGCCAGGGTACCCTGATGAAAGAACCGAGTGAAAGTAACGGAAGGATGTTCGTTGTTCAATGCACTCACTTTGTAATTTTTCCTTATGAAAAGACTTGCTGCTTAATTTAATTGTTCCTTTAGAATAGATACTGCTGTCATAGGTCAGTTCTTACCTTCAAGAAAAAAGACAATATTAGACCCTAACCATATGCATCTATAACTCTTTGGGCCATCATCTGTCATCCTAACGGGGCTGTGGGCTAAACCTAGAGTTAAGATCATAACGCGGCTATCATCCTTGTAGCATTTTCTTGAATTTTATGACTATTTGTATATGTTTTCCTTGATGTATTTTTTTGGTGTTGTCAGACAATTTTTTAGATGATAATTAAAATCTCTCTTGAACTAAATCAGTGCGTTGGTCAGCTCCTTCTAGTATATATATATATATATATTCATTGTTATAGATTTCCCACGTCTGTGTGTTTAACTGTCGTCACGTGTATGTGCGTGCCCGTGAGTAGATAGAAATATATGTAATATATATATCTGTGTTTAGACTGTCTGACGCCTTAAAAGCTGTCGTAGAGGATAGGTGAAAGAGAGAAGATTTCCTCGATTTTTCACAGACAGCCTCTATATCACAGTCTATCATCTCACTTGTGGAAATTCTATTTTTCTTCTTACTAACTCTCACTGTGTCTATCACCTATTCTAACCTATTCAGAAGGGACCACCCCAAGTCTTAATTCTCCTATCAAAAATCTACGACACAATTCTTTGGAAGAGCCCAGAGCCAGAGCACAATATTTTTACTCTACATATTTGGAGAGCCCCCTTGAATGGCGGGGAATATGCAGTATACCACGCCCTTCTTTCTCCTAGTTTAGGACCAGATGTGATTATCCTTTAAAATGTGTGCCAAGCTGAACAAACTAGAGCTCATGACTTCAACTCACAAGGAAGGGAAACCCGAGCCCCGTAAACGGTAAATTAATATGAAACAAACATAAAGGTATGTTTTCAGGCACTCGTAAGAAATAAAGAAGTAGAACACTAGACAACAGAAAAAACAACAGACATGAGTGGCTGTTAAGTCATAGTTTTGTTATTGGGAGTTGGGTGTTGGAGATTTGTATGTATGGGTCGCATTTTTTTTACACACGCTAGTTAACACGTTTTAGTGATGAGATGATTTTTTAGTTGGGGGCTTTATGCTCAGTAATTTTTGAACACAGCTCTTTTGACTAGCTGTTAGTTTTTTTTTTTTTTTTTTTAATAGGATAAAGAAAGTTTTCGAATGTTCTTAGTTAGGTTTTTGGGGAAGAGACGGTTGAGCTGAGTTGTTGTCTCTCGCGGTTTGTTCGCGCCTGATTGATTTTTACTGAGCGGTTTTGAGCAGCTGTTATTTCGTGACAGTGTGTTTTCTGGCAGAGCTTCGAGATGGTCGTTCCCATCTCGTTAGTGTGTTCCAGCGTGTTTTTTGTGAAAGGGAGAATTTAAGATATGTTGAAAATATTTGCAGGCCATGGATTGTAGGCCATTATATATTCATATCTCCGATGACGGATTTTGAAGTTAGATATATTTTATAAGGGAATGTTCTTTCTCCCAGGAGATGTATTATTCAGTCCTTGCAGTATGTTGATTCAGGTTATATTATTGTAAACCGTGAGGTATGCAGTCCCTTTCTTGAATGGATATTTTTGCCATGATGTTTATGATTATGAGCTGCTGTGCTCTGTTGCCTTTGTGCTTGGGATTTTTGTACCAGTAACTGAGTCGTACGAATTTTCTTACTGATGTCTGATGATCTGTTATGAGAGGTTATCGATGATTATATACCTTTGGATTATGCACTCAATTACCTATGGATTTTTGCTTACGTGATGTGTCATGATTTGCCGTGAACTGTAACCTGTGAAGTGTGCTGTCCCCGACGTCCATGTTGCTATGTTAATAAACTGTGTGAATATGAACCCACTAGTCTTACCCGTTAGTGGATTTTCTAACCTTGTGTGGGTGATACCTGAGACTTATACTTCAAGATCCTACGACATTCGCGTGTTGATACATATTCATATACCTGTCGGCTACCTGTAAGCCCAACCTCACTGACTCTGTCCTTGTCAGTCTTTGATGCACCACACCACCCACCAGAAACATTCCACAACCATCAACATTAACAGAACATTATATGTACCACAAAAATGTAATCCTCAACTTAGTGGTAACAGAAGTGGTGAGCCAGATTCATGGGGTTATATCATCTACAGAAGTTTAACAGTATTCCCCACAGCAACCACTAACAGAAGTGGTGGTTTCCAGTGATTCGGGGTTCTATTCAAGAACAGAATTATATCTAATATCGATTTTTTGTAATGGCATGTCAAGATACACAGTGTTACCAGTGTACAAGTCCTTCAACTAAACTACAAAGTTGCCAAGTCAAGACTAGATGTCAAGTACCTCCTTTGAATTGGATTATCAGCTTACTGTCAGATTTCAAGACTTGACGAGGAGTACCCCGTGCCTATCAACGTTGGACTGTGTTGTGATATCCGATGTCCATCATTGTCATTGTTGCGGAGGCCGGGAGTTTTCTTTTTTGAAGATAAGTGGTCTTTTGTATGTAAACTGTGCCACAGTCCTATGTAATCCAGCCTTCCTCAGAGTTTGCTCTATTTATTATATTTCCTGTTCTATGTTTTATGTTCCATGTTTATGTGGGCAGTTGGGTTGGTGACTTATTAAGGGAACATCCCAGTTCACACAGGGCCTTCATAAGCGTTCTATAGGATTTAGTTTGTGAGTCTCAATTGAGCGGTAATTCCGGTTCAAGGCTTAAAACCTTGCCGAAATTTAGATCGCTACTTGTCCCTCACGACAGTAATTGTTTAGGTGTGACGAAACGTCTCAGTGTTGTTGTCGTTATATTTTTCTCTGTACCTTAGTTTTTTTATTAATTTGTTTGTGAGTGTCTTCCTCTCTCTTCTATCTTTTATTTCTATACAATTTTTTCGTTTATACACTGTATTGTCGCTTGTATTGTCATACTTTTCGCAGTGTCATTGCACTTTTTGCAATATTTTTTCGTTAGTTTGCCCTTTTGTTTAGTTGATTCTGCGAACGTGGTCATTTGTTCTTTATATCTTGTCTTTGTCACTCTTGTTTGTACTGTCTATTTTGTCATACACTGTCAATATTATAATGCATAATATATAGGTAATTAATAACATTATTAATAGTTGGAAAGGTAATTATACAAGTTCTTAAGCAAGGACTTGTCACCCACTGAGTTGGGATAAAGTGATTTTCTCTAGTATACTTACATAAGAGACATATCTTATAAAATTGGACATAATGTCTAGTTTAGATTATTTCATTAAACAAGGTAAATCCCTTGGTATGACTTCGGAGAAATTAGAAGAATTCGCACGTGTCGAATATGACAAGGCTCAGAAGCTCGAAGAGAGAAAACTTCAACTGGAAATTGAAAAACAGAAAATAGAAATTCAGGCAGAAGAGAGAAAATTTCAGATGAAAACTGAAAAACAGAAAATGGAGGCTGAAAAACAGAGATTGGAGGCTGAAGAAAGAAAATTACAATGCAGGCCAAAGAGAGAAAATTTCTAATAGAGGCTGAAAGACAGAAATTAGAGACTGAAGAAAGAAAAATTCAACAGCAAATGCAAATAGAGGCTGACAAGCAGAAATTAGAGGCTGAAGAAAGAAAAATGCAACAACAAATGCAAATGGAGGAGAGGAAACTTCAGATGCAAGCTGAGGAAAATATGAGACTGCATGAAGAAAAATTGATATCCAAGGAGCTGGAAAAAATGAAGGTAATGAATGATATTAATACTCATAATACTTCAGACACTCAAAATACTGCTCATAAGACAAATAATCATTCTTATAAACCCAGATTGCCTAAATTTAATCCTACCTCTGACGATATCTCATTTTACCTAAATAGATTTGAATTTACATGTGAATCTCAGAAAATAGACAAGTCGGAATATTGTGCACGACTTATGGATCTACTTACAGGTGAAGCTATGAATGTTGTAAGTAGATTGGAGGGGCCTGACAAAAATAACTATGATACGGCCAGGGCTGCCTTATTGAAGAAATACCAACTTGATGAAGACGGTTATCGTCTGCGCTTTAAGACTCTGTTACCGGAGACTGGGGTAGATTTTTCAGAGTTCATAGCAAATATACGTCTAACGTTTTCACGTTGGATTGAACTTTTTAAAACTGAACACACATATGAAGCCCTTATGGACTTATTGCTTCGCGACAAAGTCATGTCATCTGTGAATGAGTCTTTTCTTTCCTTCTTACATGAGCGAAAGTCTACAAACTTGAAAGATATGGAATAATACTGTTGCTAATATGTCACGGCACATCCAAATGTGACGGTTAGTAGATCTCAAGTCAGAGAAGGATTACCCGTGGCTTCAGCAATACCATATGGTCCTAATTTGCACCGTAGATCTGAAAGTGCTGATCGCAATTTTGGTAGGAGAGATAATCGTGATTTTGGACAGTACCAAGGGGGTCCATCACGTAGTAATTCTCCTTCTTCAAGAAACTGGAGACAATTTAACGGTCCTCAACATTTTGGTTCCAACAATTATGTAAATTTTGGAAGGGGTAACTACAATAGAGATTATCAACCTTACAATAATTTTTCTCGGAGACAACAAAATCCATCTAATAGATATTTTGATCAAAGGAGAAATAGTAATCGCAACAATGCTAACTGATGTTCAAATCAGAACAATAGTTTCAATAGAGCAAATAACAATGCTCCAAATAGAGATAATAGTCGCGATAGATCGCGATATGACTGTAGATCTCCAAATAATAGATCGCATCGCCATGCTAACTCTGCTCAACAAGAGCCCCAGGTTATTAAAAATCAAGGTAACAATAATATTATAAAAGCCCTGTCTTTAATGCTACTGCTTGCTCTGCTTTCGATTTCGAGAGAGCATCTCAGTGCCCGGAGTGCACAACTTTGTTCCAACCTACAGCTATAACTACCTTGAGTTGCGGTCATCCTCTACCCACTCTTCCTGCCTTAGCTGCGCATGACGGAAGAGGGTCTCTTACTCTACATAGGGGATTTGTGAATAATAATCCAGTCTCAGTTCTCTTTGATTCTGGATGCACAACTGTTAGGGTTAAGCAATCTCTGATACATCCTTCCTGTGCCACTGGTGATGTAGTGAAATGTGTGACATTTGGTGGGACAGTTGAAACTTTCCCGACTGCTATTGTCCACATAGCCACTCCCTTTTTTACGGGACACGTCCACGCATGTATGCTCCCGAATCCTATTGCAGACCTTATCGTCGGACGTATACATAGGATTAAGGATTGTACTCCTCAACAAATTGCTATCTGGGAAGAGCAAAACATTCAGGCTGCTTATGCAGTCACATCTAGAGCTCAAGCTCAAAATCTTTTGCACACCCCATCTGCTGAAATTAATGAAGTACATAATCAGGATGCTCACTCCGTAATTTCACGAGAGGCTTTTATCAAACTTCAACAAAATGATACATCATTGCAAAATTTTTTTCTGCAAATTAAACAAGATAATGCAAACTGTGACATAAATCTTAAATATTGGTTCTTAATTAAGAATGGAGTACTAGTCCGAATGGTACGAGGTTCTACTTCGTCCATACGGTCGCAAATTCATGTACCTACTGACATGAGAGTTCGGATCTTGCAACATGCCCACGACTCTCAGTGTGCAGGACATATGGGTTTTTCCCGTACTAAATCTAGGGTTCTTTCTTCCTTCTTTTGGCCGGGCGTAAATAGAGTACTCACTCACTCCTGCAAAATATGTCGGGAAGTTAAGTCACGAGGTCCACGCCATGCAGCACCTATCCAAGCTGCAGATATTCCTATTCGTCCTTTTCAGAAAATGGCAATTGACATTATTTGTCCTTTTAAAATCAAGTCTTCTAATGTTCTCCACGTTGGTGTTGGCCGAAATCGTCTCAACCAGTAAGCATCCGACTGTCTTGATTGGGTGCAGGCTAAGCCAGTTCTTTAGCGTACAGGTATTTTTCCCCTAGAAATCTTATCAGTTATCACACGGATTCTTTAATAGTTGAGCCCAGCGTCCCAGGAATAGAATGCCTTAGAACTCATGTAGTAAATCTCACGGCCGCCTTGCCTTGAAAAATTCGGGAACTTTGAGGGGGACCCGATATCACCTCATGATTGGCCCTAACAGGGTTAGTTCGAACGTCCTTTTAAAAAACACCATCTGACACTATTTTGACCCCGCGTTATAGAGATAAAGGTTGACCCAAAAGCAGAGCAATAACCTGGACGTGTATGCATTTTCCAATAGAGCATTTAGATCCACCATTTTTTTTTGTTATTTTTTAATCGTGACTCCAATACCTACGGGTTCGGTTTTTTTTGTCGCCTTTTTTTTGGTTTCCCACGAACTAATTATGACTCAAGGCACATGATTAATATCATAATCTAGAACGAATTCGAGCTATTCTATGTATATTAAAGGTCTCTCTTTACGAAATATTTCAGATATTTGCTCGCCTCAGAATAGAATGCTACATTTATTTATGTTTGGGGAATGTACTGTTTGTTTAGGATTTTACACGGTTGTTTCGTGACAAGTCTGCACGTGCGCGGCATAAAGCAAGGCTTGCCTTTTGAAAATGAGATGTCACTACGCGGGGGTTTGTGTTTCAAACACCTCGGGGTCCCAATGTGAGACGACAAAGCTATCATCGACCTGTGTGCGATGAAAGCCTCGGGGTCGGTTTTTGTGCGTTAAAATACAATGTTGACAACGGGGAATCCTATTAACTGCTAGGCAAGAAAATTCATTCGCCCTTCTGTAGGTGGACAGCCGTGGGAAAGGTCTTCTTTTTCAAAGTACGTGTATTGCTCCCTGTCTCAGATAGAAATTTGCCAATTTTGATGGAAGTCAAGGGCTTATATTGTGTCGAAATGTGTATGAAAACGGGAAAGCAAGGCTCTTGCAAAACACTATCCAGGTTAATCGACATTAATCGCAGGTGCTTTTTTGAAGCATATCCCATTTTGTTCGGATAGGGAAAATCGCGACTTCTTATTTCCTGGAAAGGTCTTTATCATAGGTCTAATTTGTTCTCAAGAATTTTTCTTACGTCGGCGAACCTGATGTTTGACCGAAAGTTTGAATCGTGGACGAGGTGAATCAAAAAACCACGTATCAGCCTTATGGTTGTTGTGATTTGAAAGAAATTTCATTGCTCCTCCCGAGACCTAATCAACAGGTTTCTACCACGGTCGGTTTTGTCTCTTATACAGCTGCGAACAAACGACCCTCCAATTACCGTACAAAATCACCATGGGAAAAAATGTAACCTGTCCTGTTATTCAGTGATCCTGAAGAATCGTTTAACTTTTGGATTAGTCTCGGAGCCAAACTTCTTTCCTCACCCCCCTTCCTGTTTGTCCCAATGCATTCCCAGAATAAACATTGGGAAAAATGTTCCTTAACAAATGAAACCCTGGGTCTTGCAGAACAGCGGTTGGCCTTTAAAAAAGTACAGCAAGCATATTCTTAACTATTGTCTTTCTGAATTTACACAGACTTTTATTAGGGTTCTTCAGGACGATAACCCATGTACCCCATGTAAACATTTCAAACCCCTGGTTTGAAAAAGTAATTAGATTAAACCAACTTATGGTTTTTATTTTTTTAAAGTATATTTGACATAAATACTCACTGGATTACAGACCTTATTTTATGTATGGTAAGGTCCCAGAAAAAAAGGGTAACCTTACCCCATACGTCCACCTTTTTTTTTGATGTTAGGGTTAGGAACTATGATTTGCACAGTAAGTTTTGAAACGCAAGTTGGAAACAACAGAAGAATTGCCCCCAGCTTTTGAGATGTTATCCCTGCTCCCCATAAAATAAAGTTGAACCATTACTTACTTCGTCATACTCCGGATCCTCCCTATTTGCTCCCCCCCAAATGGTTACATATGTCCAGGAAATAAAAGAACAGTAGTATCAACATAACGTCTTTGTGTATGAACCATTGCAAAAAAACCTCTTGAATCAAGAGGACTAAAAAATTTGATCTCCAGAACCAATCCCTCGGGGTTTTGCTGTTGTCCCAATTGGAAGCCTTTTTTATGCCCTTTCTCCGGGTTCCCCCTTCAAACTTTTTGTATTGCATGGGAAAATTCCCCACTTTCTCTTTTACGAAAACTCGGAACCTTTTTTTCCCAAAGGATATTCAGGCAAGTTCCACTTACGTGAACGCGCCAAACCTGCTTAACTAACTTGCCCTTTTCTACGTTGACCTCGCTTTTGGGGGATGACTTTGTTCCCAAGGTTTGGCAACTTTATTTCCTTAAATGCCCTTTCGGTGTCTAACGTCATGGCGGGTGCCCCGCGGCTACTTTTTGGTATGAGATGATGCCGTTCAGTAACCCCTTCTTTATCAATCGTTCAGATATAGTTTATTTTTTGGGTTTATCAGGACGAATATTTGCCCTTTTCAATGATTTTCTTTGGGCCCAAGATCAACGTTTTACAAAAGGTCTTTCTGAACTATGAATCTACTCACAGCGGTCCTTTACTACCGCTAACCCGAAAAACCATGTACCACAAAGTAAACATTTCTTTTTTGGGCCACGAGTTAAATCCAGGTTCCGCTTCCAAAGACCATGACCTGGGACGCCCCCCGTGACCACTTAAAAAAAACGGAGTCTTTTGGGCACAAACCTATCGCTTCTTAGGTTCCTAGAATTTTTAAATGGAACAGAGTTTCTGTAGGTTAATTTCCCTCAATTTGATGACGCTTATCCCACATCCAATTTCAAAACTGCTACCCTCCGTCAGTATTCACTGTTTTTTAACATTATAGAAAAGCGGTTCCCCCCCCGCCAGACATAGTACACAAAAAACACTGGTCCCCACCAGATTTCAGTAACCACTCTTCTAGAGGAAAAATATAAGCTGATTTAATTTTTAATATCCAATCTTAGATTCTTATACGCCCCCCCTATTGAATTGGCCTAAGAACAAAACCACTTCTATTCTAAAATAATCCCCCTGTAAGTGTGTAATTTATTGCTCCCCCCCCCCAATCGACAGTAAGATTTCCTGGTCCCCCAGAATTAGAAGTTTTGACAAGATAGAAAAATTAAGCTGAAACTATTTTCTAATCCCCAGTGAGATTTTAATCTTATTTCCTCCCCTAGAAAAGGCCAGTTTGAATATGGGGCAGGGACCCGAACCATTACCCCCCTGTTCCCCCCCCCTAGATGGGGAAAGGGAGTATTGCAGTGAAGCTCCCCAAATACAGGGTCCCCCCCCCTGCGGGATTCCTTGGTCCCGTCCACGGGTTTTTTTTTTTTTGCCCCCATTTTTTTTTTTTGCAGATGATCCACACCCCCCCCCCCCCCCTTTCCCCCCCCCGCCCAACCCCCCCCCCCCCCCCCCTAGTATAGTTGGACTTTGCACCCCAACGGAACTTCCCCTGTAAGCCTAGACAATGAAATAAGGGGGACCTTAATGCTTAAGTTCAAATTAATCCCACCCCCCCGTTCTCAGTGATGCTTCGAAAAGCTGGAAAAGGCCGCCTTGAGTTCCCAATAGAATTCTTTAAACCCGAGCTTTATTGCAGGTTTTTTCTTTTTGTCGAAAAATTTTTGATCTAGGCAAGAAACTTACCAAAAATGTTTGTACTGACTCTCATACCGAAATTCCCCCACAGACCGCTTTAACTTGTCCTGAGCTTGAATTAGTAATAGTTTTTTGATCTGAACGTTCGGTAGGCGATCGGCAACTTTTTAGCTACGATCCAATTCGCGGTTTATATGTATTGAGGGCTCACAATTTTCTAAACATATAGCGTTTTCGGATATATGGAAGGGACATGAAACCTTTTTATGTTCGTTCGGGAATGTATACCAGCCACGTGATTTTTTTAGGAGTGTGGTTTTAATAATTCCAGTTTCCTACCTCCCCCCCTTGTGGATAAATAAGGACAGCAGTTTGCGAGGTTGGATTTCCCTCTGATACAACACTAACCACCTAACCTAGTAACATTGGACTAAGTAGTTTTGTAACGGAGTGGAAAGGCATATTTTCACAAATTCGAAATGCTCCATCGTAAAAAAAACAGGCCCGGCCCGAGAAACGACTTTACATGAACTGCAAGCATTTTTTTGGTAATATCAGCCTTTCCACTTTTCTAAACGAGCTATTCGAGGTTCGAATAATGTGATGGCAGACATATTGTCTCGATGCCCACACGATTCTGCTTAACTACCACCTTCTAGTTTTGCTTATAGATTTCGGTATCACTTACATATTCATGACTGTATTATACATTATAGCACACTGATAGGACACTTTTATGACGCTATTTAATTTATAATTCCAGTTTACTCTGTGTTACTTTCTCTGTTACCCTTTCTTGTGTAACGGAGGAAGGTTTGATTAGCATCGTACAGGGGTCGGAAGTTTACACGACCACATTTGGTAGGTTAAAATTAAAATTAACTGTTGCTTTTCATAAAATCCTACCGTTATTAAAATAGAAATTTTCATTCATCTTTTTTTTCACAGCAACGGCCTTCCCATGAAAACCTGAGTTGATATAGTGCGTGATTAAGCTGTTACGTTTCTACCTCTTCTATATGTCACCTTGAGCAAGATGTGCTGTTCCAGTGAAGCCAGTCGGCATGTTGACTTCGCATTATATAATGTTACCTCTTTGTGTTCATAGGATGTTCCAAGACCACTGGAGTTGTCCTTATTATGTAACTTATTTAGGATAGTAGATAATATTGTATATTAGTATAGTATATTAGATAGTATTGTATTAGGATATGATATAACTTCTTTGATATATGTTGATATGCACCATCATTAACTTCTTTTAATGTTTTGATAACGTTGAGTAATGTTGATTCATGTACATTTTTTTTTTTTAATGACAAGAAAATAAAAAGGTGCACCTTAGCGATACTGTTGATGTTGATGTCTATAATAAGTTCATCATTGGTGCTTTATAAGTTTATTAACTTGGTTATCATGCATATTATGCTATTTTTATATGGTAACTAGTTGTTAGTTCTTTGGTATAGATATGCATTGTTTTTTTTTCTAGTATATGCTGTTTTGGCATAATTGTGTTTATTTATACAATGCATTGTTTAATTTAATTGTTATTATGATTTATCATTACCTTCTTTCACTACACACACATCTTTGCTTTCTTTCTTTACGGGTCATTCTTCATTTCATTTCATCTTTTCTTTTCACTTTCCACTTACTGTTTCATATTTCGTTTATACTTGCATACTTTATCTACTTTTCATTTGATTCTGCTAGC
This sequence comes from Oreohelix idahoensis, assembly GCA_024509875.1. NCBI lineage: Eukaryota > Metazoa > Mollusca > Gastropoda > Stylommatophora > Oreohelicidae > Oreohelix > Oreohelix idahoensis. The sequence continues at coordinate 74,231 of JAMPIV010000136.1, forward strand.
ATACTTCTTCTTTATATTCTACTCATACTTCCATCCTTTTATGGTTAGTTTAATTATATGACTTAACATAATGTAATTCTTTGTTGTGGATATTAGAATTTCATCGACCTCATATTTTTTGTTCGATTTTTTTTTTTTTTTAAATGATATCTTTTTTTCCCCGGGGGTCGGTGTAGTCTGTTAAGTCATAGTTTTGTTATTGGGAGTTGGGTGTTGGAGATTTGTATGTATGGGTCGCATTTTTGTACACACGCTAGTTAACACGTTTTAGTGATAAGATGATTTCTTAGTTGGGGGCTTTATGCTCAGTAATTTTTGAACACAGCTCTTTTGACTAGCTGTTAGTTTTTTTTTTTTTTTTTAAATAGGATAAAGAAAGTTTTCGAATGTTCTTAGTTAGGTTTTTGGGGAAGAGACGGTTGAGCTGAGTTGTTGTCTCTCGCGGATTGTTCGCGCCTGATTGATTTTTACTGAGCGGTTTTGAGCAGCTGCTATTTCGTGACAGTGTGTTTTCTGGCAGAGCTTCGAGATGGTCGTTCCCATCTCGTTAGTGTGTTCCAGCGAGTTTTTTGTGAAAGGGAGAATTTAAGATATGTTGAAAATATTTGCAGGCCATGGATTGTAGGCAATTATATATTCATATCTCCGATGACGGATTTTGAAGTTAGATAGATTATTTAAGGGAATGTTCTTTCTCCCAGGAGATGTATTATTCAGGCCTTGGAGTATGTTGATTCAGGCTAAATTATTGTAAACCGTGAGGTATGCAGTCCCTTTTTTGAATGGATATTTTTGCCATGATGTTTTTGATTATGAGCTGCTGTGCTCTGTTGCCTTTGTGCTTGGGATTTTTGTACCAGTAACTGAGTCGTACGAATTTTCTTACTGATGTCTGATGATCTGTTATGAGAGGTTATCGATGATTATATACCTTTGGATTATGCACTCAATTACCTATGGATTTTTGCTTACCTGATGTGTCATGATTTGCCGTGAACTGTAACCTGTGAAGTGTGCTGTCCCCGACGTCCATGTTGCTATGTTAATAAACTGTGTGAATATGAACCCACTAGTCTTACCCGTTAGTGGATTTTCTAACCTTGTGTGGGTGATACCTGAGACTTATACTTCAAGATCCTACGACATTCGTGTGTTGATACATATTCATATACCTGTCGGCTACCTGTAAGCCCGACCTCACTGACTCTGTCCTTGTCAGTCTTTGATGCACCACACCACCCACCAGAAACATTCCACAACCATCAACATTAACAGAACATTATATGTACCACAAAAATGTAATCCTCAACTTAGTGGTAACAGTGGCTTACCCAGGATTCGAACCCTGGACCTTCCGTGCGACAACCCCGCCTAGCTATGCAAGCGAATCACACTGTCCTCCCTGCCATCTACGCATCACCAAAAAATGATGCTTCGATGACAGGTCATCAATGCGAACCGAACGACATAACATTGCGTTATTAATAGGCTGTACTGTCCATGGTAAACTTCCGGTGTTATGTCTTTCTTAAATCAGAATGCTTAAATACTGTCACGGAGCGTTGTGTTCATTGAATTTTCTATATTTTCCTTTTCCTTTCTTCCACCCGTGTTCTCTAAAAATTATTGTCGCTCTTTACCTTTTTCCTGTGTTTTTCGCATTCGTTCGTTTGCGACTATATACATTACTATTTTGCCATTCTCACTTTCGCCAGTTTCGTTTCTCATTTAGAAACGCATTTCATGGCTGATTAAACGAGAAACGTCTTACGTAACGCGTCAGTCCCTCACCAGACGATTTGGCGTGAGAATGCATTCGGTCAATCGCAGCAGATTGACGAATAAACTGTGAATATTTGGCTATTCTCAGACGTAGGGCCGACCTGTCGTCTGCATTCTCACCTGTCAAAACGTAGTTTCTCGGTGAGCGCTCAGCAAAAGCGCGATAACTGACACCTCTACGGCGCAGTTTCAGACATTTGTCTGGGAGTTCGCATCTGACATGTAGTTTCCAATGGTAGATTCTCAGTGTCATGTGATATGACACTCACGCTCCAGGGCCAGTTTTGGCGCAAGGTGCGAGAAAGCAAAGTGTCAGTTATGGTTCTCAGGATGAGTTTCTCGGGGAGGTGTGAATAACTGTTTCTGCACTGGAGCCGGGTTGTCTGAGTTTCGCAACTGACACGCGCCCTCTCGGTCAGTAGGTGGCGGTTACGGCATGCGTTTAGGTGTTAAACGTAGTGTTATAGACGGATAGAGGGATTATTTCGGTTTGGCGAAATAAACGTTTACCTCTTTGTCTGGTAATAGATATAACCAGAGTTTGAAACTAGATTTTCATTCTCGCTCCTAAATTCGCAGTAGACAGGACGTTTCGTGCTAAGAGAATAAGCTGTATAGCGAAGTCTTAGTTTGTTCTTGGCAAAAATTTTGCCGAACTTCTAGACTACCAATAAATATAAGCATATAATTCTAGTTTGTGCGATCGCCTGTAAATTCTGTGTTGAGGTAAATCTTATACATATTATCTAGTATTTCGTGAAGTGTTTAAAGTGTTAAATCGCTTATTTTATTTCACTAGTTAGATTTGGTGCAGAGCGCTTAATACATAAGTCTGTATTATTTTCTAGTGACGTGTTTCAGTGGAAAGCAGAATAAATTATAATTTCTAGCTTAAACAACAATGTAGCTATAATGAATTTAATTTTACTGCTAAATAATCAGACGAGAACTATTTTTTTCTAAACTAACTTATAAATGCTAGAAGCTTCATGAGTGGTGACGGAACACGTAGGTATTCCTAATTCATCCTTGTTTAAAATGTTTATGACCTGAATTTATATGTATTCCTTGTCTAGTTAAGGTGATTGGCTCTTATATCTTTGTATCTTTGTATTTCTATGTCGGACTATTTTGTGAGCTGAACTCTGGGGGTGAAAGGCGTTGTTAGGCATGCGCAGCGCGTCTTGAGAGAGAAGAGGAAGGCTGCCATGTCGTCGTGTCTATGGCTGGTTATTTAGAAAGTGTAAAGAGTGATTTGTGATCTATTCTAGGAAGGAGATGGTGTCTCTGTATAATGGCATTATCAGAGATTCTCCTATATCCATTATTAACGCCTAGGAATGGCGTGCGTTATTCGCCTGAATGTGTTTTCTAAACCAAGGTAAAACACATAACCTTTTTTGTTGAACTTTGTCGCTAAGACGAAACGAGAGACGTATTATCGTGCATCTCGGGTTGCTGACCACAGATGAAGATGACATGTAATTTAGCAGCACCAGATTACTCCAGTAACCAGCTTATTGATAGCAGAAATAGATAGAAGCAATGAGGACATTTATGATTATATATCGAAGTAATCCTGCTTCATACTTCTCCATCCCAGGTGAGCGAAGCTCACGGAGGAGGAGCCATTTTTGATTCCCGCCATTGTAAGACTATCATCGGAGAACAGAAAATTTCTTACTACCTGATGATGGTACAGGGAGCTAGATAATATAAAAACCCATTTCTGTGGTTTAACTTGGTCGTCATAAACATTGGATGAACTTTCGGCTTGAGAATATTAGCCAGGAGAAGGTTCGGTCAGTGAACCATTATTGTTGATGTTGTATGTATCCACCTTAACTGACGCGATTAGTCAGTCTCAGGTATAGACGATAGACAGCTAGGAGATTGAGTGTTTCCTTTCTATCGTTCCTTCATATTGATGTACCACATAACTATACATCTGATATTGTCACCCATTTTTCAAGTATATGATGATTGTTGTGCCAACGTGTTCTAATGACGGTACATCCTGATGTCGAACTCTACGTCCCCTATTAAACTGCAAGAAACTCAACCTTATCATAAATATAACTTATTTCACGGGAAAGTTTAAATGATAAGTCAAGCGCTACGCTTGCAGTTTACAATTATCAGTTATATCCGAGTACATAGTATGTATAATTATTTGATATGTGTTCTTTCCATTTATATACAGTGAAACTGTGGTACCCAAACTTTGCCAGCGTTTGAGTAAAAGAGATAAATCTGTGAAGAAAACAACAAACATTCTTACCTTAAAGATTTGATGCATAACTTTTACATGAACTTTAAGAGGTTAAAGAGGTAACGAGTCATCGAGCCTGATTTGATTCTTCCTGAGAAAACTCTAGTCATTTTTCCGCCTTGGTGGCAAGTAACATATTTCAATCAGTAAATTTCCCGACACTGTTGACAAGTGGTGGTGTTACCAACTAAATTCCTATATTGAGAAAAAGTGCCGACCTGACATTCCTCATTCGTTTGAAAACTAAGATGTTGACACTGTGCTAGCTATAAACGCTCGTGCCTGGACAATTTTATGTGCCTTAAACAGACATCCAAACCAATAGTATTCCCAAGAGAACGGTCCCGGAAGTAGTGAATTCAACCCGTCTTTTTGGACCTGGGGTTTTCTTGGCCAAGATTACCATTGAAGATTCTGTATGGGCAAGTCCTAAAAATACTTGTTGTTGTTGTTGAAAAATGCACGTGAGCACAGTTGAATGAATAGAGCGAATGCTGGACTGAGCGATGCCTTTATGGTGGTATTTTGACACCCATTCATTTTTGCTGTCATAACCTTTCTTTATGCAAGGTATTGCTAACTATATATCTATATATTCCCTTATACTAGATCAGAGTATCCAGTCTGTTCATACCTTAAAGGGGGAAGAATTTTAGACTAAATCATATGTATCTGTGACTCTTTGGGCTATCACTTTCTTCTAACGGGACTGTGGGCTATCCATCGAGGGAAGAACCATACCAACGGGTCTATCATTCTTGTAGCATTTCTTGATTTTTTGTTTATGAGTTTTTTTTCTGTATATGCTTGATGTATTTTACATGTTGTGACGTAAGTTTACAAATGATAAATAAACTTAACAATAAATTAATCAGCATGTTGGTCAGCTCGTTCTAAATATCTATAAAATCATTTGTTATAGTTTCCCACGTCTGTGTGTCTACCTGTCGTCACTTGAATGTGCGTGCACGTGAGTGGATATATATATATTTAATGTATATGTGTTAGACTGTCTGACTACTTTAGATCTGTCGTAGAAGATAGGTGAGAGAGAGAGAGAGAGAGAGAGAGAGAGAGAGAGAGAGAAGATTTCCCGCTCTCAGAGACAGCCTCTATCACTATTCTACCATCTCACTCGTGGAAATCTATTTTGTATTTCTATCTCACACTGTGACTATCACTCATTCCAACCTATTCAGAAGGGACCAACCCAAGTCTTAATTCTCCTATCAAAAATCTACGACAAATACCAATGACTCTTTTGTCTAAATTTCCTTTTCATAATTTGAGTGATTTTTAAAAAAATGTGTTTTACGTGTGTTTCCACTAATTTTGTTTGATCACTATTGTTAAGTTTTATATTGTAATAATTTAACTACTGTCATTATTGCTATTTTTAGTTTGATATATTAATAATTCTATTATTTTCATCTTGATTATTATTATCATTATTATTTCTTTTACTGACTTTTAATTATTAATAACCAATGAATGTAATTCCTTTCTGGTTTTTTTATCGTTTTCATTCGTCTACATTTTCAAATTGTATTTTATTATTTGATTTATTTATTTAATGTCATGATTATTTACTCACTTTTAACTTTTTCTTATTTATCTTTGTTTTTTTCTTTTTTAATTGGTTGCTCTTCTTTTTCTTCTAACAAATGTTCTCATTGTCTTTCGCCGTGGGTTTTTCCCACCTGACTTTTAGTACTTTTTTATCTAACATTTTCCATTTTCTTCTTTCCTAGCGCCAATTTATGTTGCTGCTGTTGAACTGCTACATAAATCACAGTAGAAATTATCGCCAGAAATGTATATTCTTTTTGTTTTAAATCTATCAATTTTTAGTCGTCTGCATTTAGATTAATTCTTACTTTCGTGTACGTACTGTGCACCACGTCTAATCATTGACGACGACACAGTGGTCTCAACGATGGCCGTTTTACTGCCATGCTAGCTATTTTTATCTTTTAGCTCATGAAATTTTGAAGACAGGGAGTTGTGGAGGGACATGATCTCCTACCTACGCCAGTGCATGATTAGGTTTATTGTACTTGAAATGAAGAAGTGCAATGAAATTATTCTGAATTTTCTTGCTTTTGGATAATCAAATGTTCGGTAATTGGAAATGAAGTACATGTTTTGTCAAAAGCACTATAAAAATTTTACTTGTACTGTAATAGAAATACCCACACTGTATTTCACTGAATTACCTATGTCAGGGGTGTACTTAAAGTATTTAAGACCGATAGCGGGTCTTTCCTTTTGCACTCCCCATAAATAAACACAAAGAAAAATACGTTATGCTTGCAGTTAGATTCTTAAACAGGATAGTAATGTCATTATAGCATCCGATGGCACCCCTCCTGTCTGTCACAGGGGGCCGGCCGCCTCCGCCCACCTCTCATAATACACAACTGACCTGTTTATAAAAGAATGAAATATTAAGATAGAAAGAAATACTTCATCTTTACTTACAAGATCTGACGGCGCTGTTTTGATTGATTCTGTTGTGGCAACACAAAAACGGTTGAAATCGTCTCCGATGTAGGAATCAAGTGTCTTGCACTTATCGATTAACTCTGGGAAACATCTGGTATAGTACTGGCATGGTTCAAACTCTGCTGTTTGGTAACAGGAGGTACCTATATTAGAAAATTAGGGATTTGGTAAATGAACGCAAATAAATGTTGAATTTATATTGGTTGTTAAAAAGATTTATAAAGTTGTTGTTGGCGGTAGACGCTTTTGACAGCCGCAGTGATGAAGACTAAGAAATACATGGAGACGAGAAGTGGAGACAGACATGAAGAGAATAAATCATGTAAAGACCTGGAGCTGATGGCACGTGACAGCAAGACCTGGCATGTGTTTGTTGAAGGACTATGCTTCTTGGTGAGCTGAAAGATGATGAAGAAAAATAATTGTTAGGCGGGTTTGTCGCACGGAAGGTCCAGGGTTCGAGTCCTGGGTAAGCCACTCATGTCTGTTGTTTTTCTGTTGTCTAGTGTTCTACTTCTTTATTTCCTACGAGTGCCTGATAACATACCTTTATGTTTGTCTCATATTAATTTACTGTTTACAGGCCTCGGGTTTCCCTTCCTTGTGTGTTATAAATAATAGTACCGTAGTTGTTGCTGTAGTAATAATAAGCAAGAGTAGTTATTATATTAATGGTGGAAGAGGCAGAATTACTACTGTTATCATTATATTAATATTATTGTTATTATGCAAAGACAGACATGAGAGAATAAATCTCACCTGGATGGCACGTGACAGCAAGACCTGGCATGTGTTTGTTGAAATCCTACTTTTTTCACGGAAAAGTCCTGGGTTAATGTCTGTTGTTTTTCTGTTTTTTTGATTTTTTGTACGACCTTAAAACAGAACTCATAGACGCAGTAAAGAGGGAAACAGGTTAGGTTTAGAAATCCTACACCTAACTTTAAATCCTAACCCTAGCCATAATCCAAAACCTAACCTTAAACCCTAAACCTAACCTTAAACCCTAGCCATAATCCAAAACCTAACCTAAAACCCTAACCATAATCCTAAACCTAACTTTCTTCTTCTTCTTCTTTGATCCTTAGCTGCCGACCGTCAAAGCAGTCAGTGGCCATCACGCCTAGTGGCGTCTTGTAGGGCAACAACAAATTGATTCCACTTTGCTCGGTCGGCGGTCATCCTTCGTACAGTGCCCCAACTCTGGTTCATTCTTTGCATCTCAGCCTCCACAGTCCTCCGCCAGGTTGTTTTTGGTCGGCCTCTCTTTCGTTTTCCTTCAGGGGTCCAAAGCATAGCTGTTCTTGTGATCGCATCGGGGTCTCTTCTGAGGACATGGCCAACCCAGCTCCAGCGTCTGCCAGCTATGATGGTGTGCATGTCCTCTTGCTTGCTCCGAGTAAGCAGATCTTGGTTGGTGATGGTATTCGGCCAAAAGATTCGATGAATTCTTCTTAGGCATGTTGTGTGAAAAGAGGACAATTTCGACATTTCCTTCTCTGTAACTCTCCAGCATTCCGCACCATAGAGAAGCACAGAAAGCACACAGCTCTGATATAATCTTAATTTATAACCCTAAACCTAACATTAAACTCTAACCATAATCCTAAACCTAACCTTAAACCCTAACCATAATCCTAAACCTAACCTTAAACCCTAACCATAATCCTAAACCTAAAATTAAACCCTAACCATAATCCTAAACCTAACCTTAAACCCTAACCATAATCCTAAACCTAACTTTAAGCCCTAACCGTAGTCCAAAACATAACGACGTGGGTGACTTGTTAGATGGCGTCGAAGAAGACATCTCACTATTGTTTATGTCAACCAATTTAATTTTACATTATAGTTGTGGTAGTGGTGTGATGAAGCACGAGTGGTTGTAATAGTAGCAGTAGCAGAAGCAGCAGTAGATGCTGTAGTATTAGTAGTAAAGGTAGCAGCAACATAAACAGTGGTATTAGAAGTAGCAATAGTGGCAATAACGCCCGACTGGCTCAGCGGTTAGAACACTTGCCTCTCGCAAGTTACTGGGTTCTGGGATCGAAACATGGTAGCATTACGCTACAGTCTACCTAGCTGTAAAAGGGTGCATGACTCTGCTCTTGAGTTAGGGAAGGCAAAAGCAGCGAGGAAGGGAACTGATCATACCCATCTCATGAAACTGGACTTAGTATAGTGAAGTCTCTATCACTTCGCTCCACTACTGCAGTATCTGCTATGGAACTTCATTTTGTAATAGTGAGAGTAATAGTAATGGCAGGTGTGGTATTAGAAGTAGTAATAGTTAGAGACCTGAACATCGAGGAAAACTGGCTCATAAACAATATCATATCCCGGAAACTGAAATATTTTGGCCACATTAAACGCCATAGTGGCTTAGAAAGAGCAGTGATGGAGGGTATGGTACCTGGAAGGCGAGGCAGGGGCCGACCAAGACGACGGTGGACACAGGACATTGAAGACACCTTGAACATGACAATGGAGGAGGCAGGAGGGCTGGCTAGAGATCGAGAGTCTTTCAGGCGGGCTGTGATGAGAGCAACATTCTGCAAAGGACATGCTACGTGATGATGATGATGAATAGTTAGAGTGGCAACAAGGGAAGTAACCAATTGCAGGTAATTCCCTTTGCTTTCTAGCGACTTCCTTTACAGTCATTTAATCTATAGCAGCGGCTGTCAACCCAGAAGGTGTGAGATACTACTTTAGGAACACTGAGCCCTCTATGATCTACCAACATAAAATCATGTATGTATTCAGGTTTTGAAGTCTCTGGAGTAAGTTCAGCTAATGTGTAATTTTTATCTCTGCCTGGCGATCTGCAAATCTCATCGACAGAGTGGAGGAAACTTCAAAGCAAATTATATTTTACTGAATGCTTAACGTCACTTATTTTGGGCATGTTATGAGAAGAAGAAAGCTGGAATGTTCGTATCATAACAACAGAAAAGTTTGAAGGAAAAAGTTATAGGGGAAGACAAAGAGAGGAAATACTGGACAGTTTGACATCATGGCATGACAGATGTCAACAACAGAATTGATAAATTCCACTAGGCATGGTACTTGAAGAAGAATAACTTCATTTATTTTAAAATATCGCTTTCCCATATTTTGCAATTCACCAATAAAATGACTTTTAGTAAGCTAACTCGTGGGATTTCACTGGAAACGAAAAATAAGTACTTTAAGCAAGGGGGGTACTGTGCTTTTAAATGCCTGAGGGAGAAGGTAAATGTAGTTCCATAGCAGATAGTGCCGTAGGGAAGAAGTGTCAGAGCCTTCGCTATACTAGGCACAGCATGGAGTGGTGGGGCGACGAGTTCCCTTCCCTAACTCATAAGCAAAGTCAGATATCCATTTACAGCTGGTTAGACTGAACCGTTTTGGCCACTGGAATGCTTTGACAGTCGGCTGCTAAGGATCAAAGAAGAAGACTGGACTGTGGCGATACCATGAATCAAACCCGGCACCTTTACCGCGACAGACAAGCGTTCTAACCACTCGATCGGACGCTCTGAGGGAGAAGAGTAGACAGAAATTGCTAGCTTAAACATTTTTCATAAACTACCTGTTGTATCATTACCTTTTGGCTTTTTAGGGAGCATAGGCCTTCAACAAACTCATATCAAGTCTTCCTGTCACGTGACATCAGCTCAAGGTCTTTCCTGTCTTCTGAATTCCCTTCATCATGTGTTCCTTGGTCTTCCTCTACCTCTGTTACCATGGAGATTCCACAACAAGGACTGCCATGTAATGCTATCAACAGGTTTCCTCAGTGTGTCCTATCCAGCTCCAGTGTCTTCTTCTCATCTCTTGTTCCACTAGCACGTGTCTGGTTCTTATCATCAGTTTCACATTAGTGATCTTATCATCAGTTCCACATTAGTGATCTTATCATCAGTTCCACATTAGTGATCTTATCATCAGTTCCACATTAGTGATCTTATCATCAGTTCCACATTAGTGATCTTATCATCAGTTCCACATTAGTGATCTTATCATCAGTTCCACATTAGTGATCTTGTCATCAGTTCCACATTAGTGATCTTGTCATCAGTTCCACATTAGTGATCTTATCATCAGTTCCACATTAGTGATCTTGTCATCAGTTCCACATTAGTGATCTTATCATCAGTTCCACATTAGTGATCTTATCATCAGTTCCACATTAGTGATCTTGTCATCAGTTCCACATTAGAGATCTTGTCATCAGTTCCACATTAGAGATCTTGTCATACCATTTCAACATTTCTATTCTACACAAGCAACTATTTATAAATGTCTGTAACTTTTTGGTTGTTGTCTTTGTTGTTCTCCATGTCTCAGAGCTATACAATAGGACTGATTTGACATTTGAGTTGAAGATTCTTATTTTTGTGTTGGACTATATATTTTATTGATCTCCATATATTTCCCAGTATAACGAAAGCTATTCTGGTCTTTTCTATTCTTCTTTCGATATCCTTGTCTGTCCCTCAAATAGTGGCCATATTACTGTAAAGGTAAGTGTATGATTCTACATCTTGTAGTGGGGTTTCTTAGAAGCTATAACAGTATAGCACTTGTATAGCACAGTATAGCACTTAAAGAAACAACCACCAATTAGGAGTGCATACAATCAGAACAATGACTTCACTTTTTTATTTTAAATAACATTTCACCTCGTTTTGGCGAGGCGCGTCCCGTTCAACTAAGTCGGTTATATTAGGGCGCATGTCCAAATATAAAAACACCTTTAGGTTTGATAATTATAAGTGCCGTAACTACACATGGACACGCTGATAGTAGTATATTATCTTCTAAAAACAGCGTATGCATATTAAACTTGTCAATAATAGCAAATATGTTTGCTTAAAGTTAGCATCTTTTTATCATGAAATAGCAGCAAGAAAAAGGTAAGGACTGGTGACATTTGGAGAAGAGCTATAGAGACAGAGCAAACAAATACGGAAAAGATCTAAACAGCTATTGCATTTTCTACAACAAAACATGTTTTAATGGCGAAAATTTATCACTTCAATTATACATACATGATGCTCCTCCATACGAGGATCTCACAATTTTTTTGTATTTCATTAACATAATTAACACTGTTATTATTCCACACGGCATTATTCCCGGTGGAGGACATCACGACTTAAGACTTTTTTGTTTTTTGTTGTCAATATACATTTTTGTACAAATGTTATTTTCAGATGTTTAGGCCTAAGGGTACCATAATAATACATTGTGGTGTAATGTGTTCAAAGCTTGTATGGACAAGAAGAGGTGAAACGATATATGAATCAGTGTCGTATTTAGGAATTTATCTGTGGTAAGCTATTCGTGTGGGAGGTGCCTATTCAGGAACTCAGTCTTGTAAGCCATGCACGCCTTACAGACCATTTTGTTGTAATATGTTCTAAATATCGAGCTTACTATTTTTTTTTTTTAAATTATCATCCTTCAAAATAATCATCTAATCCAATATGTATAAGCGCACACGCACAAAAACTTTTGAGCCACTCTGCTTATACTGGAAATTATTGAAGGAAAATGCTGAAACCTGAAGGTCCCTACAGACTCCCCGGCTTTTTATAAACCCGCCCCTGATCTCAATTTTGTTTTAGACATTTTGTAAAGCGCCCTGTCTAGCTACGGGGATATCTGAAGAGACCAAGAAAGTTTAGCGCCCTCCGGCTTGTCGTAAAGGACAACTAATATTAGGTTGTGCATGGGGCGGGCAACCTCATCATGATAAAACAAGTTGCCACATAAATCACAGCAACAACAGCATGTGAATGTTTGGTGAGGACTTCCTGAGAGTCTACTGTTGCGTGATAAATTCTCGCAACATCGTTTTATTACAATATCTATTTTATAACGCAAGGGCAACAACTGCTTGAAATTTATAGTCACTTTTCTCGGTAAGCATTTGTCTTCTCGCGTTGGTATTGAATGCAGTTAAGTTTTGAGCTGTGGTCATTTTGCGCTGGACTGCGCATGACTGGTCTTGCTTCTTGGTCGATCGATTTCCGCCCACCAGTGGAGTGAGCGATTTGAATGGCGAAAGAGATGCCTCGTTGAAGAGGGGATCTCCGCTATTTTTTGTTCTGTCAGGGATGTGTAGTCCTCTTAATGGATATTTCGTTTATTCGAGATAATACCTCTAGTGTTTCCCACATGTCGGGAGGCGTGATATTTCTGTGTATTTCCTGAAGGCAAGGTAAATTGACTTTTCATTAACTCTATCGATTTTGGGTCGTGAGCGATTTCGATTCATAGCCTGTCTTCGAAAGTCGTCGTCACGAGATGTTTTCCCAGCTCACATGTCGCTGTATTGTACTGCATCGGTTGATGCATATCCCAAGGACCATTACTTGCTACTTTGTTAAATGAACTAGGTTTGGAAAACCTTTATTATCTAGAGGATATTTTTGAGGACATTATTTATACTTCGGCAGACGTGTCTGTCTTGCTGAAGTCAGACTAAGGAGAGTGAACTGATCTCATACATCTGGTTATCTCCTGGCTGTTATAGAAAAGGATGGAGTTTTTCACCTGACTACATTTACAGCACTATGAAATATAACATGCATCTGACTCATCATTGTAATGCTGTCTACCGTCTATTGCTGTATTGAATGTTGCTGTGATAATGACTGTTTGATGTGCCTACATATTCGCGTAACCATTTTGTCACTGTGGCGTCCACAATAAATAATGAAGAAAAACGTCAACGGCTGTTTCAAGAATCATTGACTTTATACGTCGTGAGTTTACTGACGTCCTATGTGGATTGCCCTGTTATTTTTGTATGAACATTGTTTTGACTGAACACATCTGCACACTACACAAAACCAGACATGCGGATACCATCCATCATCATATGGCATCACGCATCATTTGGTGGCCATAAGCTGGTTTGATTCTGGTACCAGCAAACACGGGGTCCCTTACCCACTTCATTTTCAACAAGAATTCATCAGCATCCTTCAAGAAATTAACATTCTTCAATACAGTCAACATCTTCAAAATTTTCAAAGTACTCGGCGTTGCCCGGTAAAAGTCAAAATTTCAACTTTTTGACGGAAACAAGAATTTGACAGTACCCGGCGTTGTTACATGTTGCCGGATAACTCGGACTGCTGTTATCTTTTACGCAAGTCAAGCAAGTTGCTGCTGTCAAGGTTCCAGTGCTGTCGTTTTTGTGAAGGTCAAGTGCCGGTTGAAACGGGTTGTTTTCTGAAGAAGGCCAAGTACCGATTTCCATCAACTTACTTTTGGATTAGAAGGTCAAGTGCCGAAACAACTCAACACACAGTATTTCAGAAGCTCTTGTACCATCGTGTTAGCAGTGGAAGCAGTTCAGATGTGCCATCATCGTTGGAGCTTCGCTCTTTAGGACGTTGATTGACATCCGTTTTTTCTGCTGTTCTACGATTGGAAGCCTATAAGTTAAGTGGCCTGTTTGTATGTAAACTGTGCCCTTATACTTCTGCTGAGTCTTCTGTGTATCATCTCATTCTATATGTTATATGTCTATATGTTATTTGTATATTTATATGTTTATATTTCAGCGGGTTCTCGGTTGGGTGGTGTCTCCGTTAGATTATGCCACGTCATAGAGGTCGTCTATTGTGAGCGTTTTCTGTAGGGTTTGCAAATTTCCGATACTGGAATTTGCTAAGCGACTTCTGTTGCTATTTATGTTAGCTGTGATGACATGTTTTAATATTGTTTTCGTTATTATTTCGCATTCTTTAGTTTTGTTTTGATTTGTTTGTATTTGTTAGCCTACTCTTGTCTATAATTTAGTTTCATACAACATTTTTGTTTATACACTGTGGTGTCATGTATTTTGTTTAATTATAGCGCAGATATCGTCACATTTTTTGTGATATTTCATTAATTTCTGCTTTATTTTTAGTTGATTTCTGCGAACGTTTTTGTATTGTTGCTGATCTTTGTTATTGTTTACATTGTTATTGTTTACATTGTTTACATTTTCAATGTTTACATTCTGCATGTGTTTACATAGTCATTGTTTACAGTTATAGTAATTAGTTAATGGGCTATGCTAATGCACTGTTACTACTACACTGATGATAAATGAATGATGAATAGTGTCGTGCACTATTGAATGAGAAGTGCACTTATGATCAAGAATTGATTGTTGATATTTCATATACAAGTTCTTTGATTGGAGACTTGTTTCCCACAGAGACTGGGATAATATAAGGTGATGTGAATATACAAGTGCTTAATTAAGACTTGTTACACTTAGGTTTGAAATAAATTAGTTAATTATTTCAGGTTTTGGACTCATATGTTAGACAACATGTCTACATTTGAGCACTTTATTGAGCAGGGTAAATTGCTTGGGAAGACTGGTGATAAGTTAGAAGAATTTGCAACTGCTCGATATGATAAAGCAATGGAAGCTGAACAAAAGAAACTGCAGATGCAGGTGGATGAAAAAAGATTCCAAATGGAAATGGAAAAACAAAAAAGGGAATCAGAAGCTGAGGAAAGAAAACTCCAGCTAGAAGCTGAAAGATTTCAAAAAGAGGCTGAGAATAAAAGACTTGAAAAAGAAGCTGAGAATAAAAGACTTGAAAAAGAAGCTGAAAATGAAAGACTTCAAAAAGAGGCTCAGGCTAAGGAAAGAAGATTACAGAGAGAGTCTGATGAGAGGAAAGAGAAAGCAAAAATGGAACATGAAGAAAAGGTCTTAGCTTTAGAGTTGGAAAAATTGAAATTGACGAGCATGAGTAATGGTAATGATTCAAACAAGGGTTCATCTTCTGGTAAGGCTAATAATGATACTTTTAAGATTAAGTTGCCAACTTTTAGTCCTTCCAGTGATGACATAATGTTCTATCTGGACAGATTTGAACAAGCATGTACAGCTCATAACATAGACAAAGCAAAATATGTTTATCAGTTATCAGGGATACTGACAGGTAAAGCTCTAAGTATATTAAATATGGTGGATGAACCTGACAAGAACAATTATGAGGTTGTCAGGGCCGCTTTGTTAAAGAAATATCAGCTTAACGAAGACGGCTATCGTCTACAATTTAAAAACATGTTACCTGAAAATGGAGTTGAATTCTCCGAGTTTATTGCAAGAATACGCATTACTTTCTCACGATGGGTTGAACTATCTAAGACGGAAAAAAACTTATGAAGGACTTATGGACTTAATACTTAGAGACAAAGTCATGTCGTCTGTCAATGAGTCTTTCCTTGCTTTCCTTCATGAACGTAAACCTAAAACAATAAAGGAAATGGAAGATTTCTGTTGCCAATACGTAACTGCGCACCCACACATAACCATGGGTAACTCTAAGGTGAAAGAAGGTTTACCAGTTGCTTCGGCAGCTCCGTATGGCCAAAACTTTGCTCGTAGATTCCAACAAAATTTTGATAGAAAGAGTAGCGGTAATTTCTGTCAAAATCATGGAAATCAATTTCATGGTGATTCTTCTTCGAAGAATTGGAGACAACCTGATAGTACTCGTTACTATCACCCTAATAATTATAAGCATTTCAAAAGAGGATATGGTAATAGAGGTTATTCCTGCCGAAGACCTCAGAACCAAACAAATAGATGTTCGCATCAATGTGAACATGATAGTAATCGTGGAAACTGGAATTCGAACCAGGATAACAATTACAATAGAGACAATAATAACTGCAGAGATAATAATAACTCTGATAACTTCAGAGGTAATAATAGTCGGGGTAGATCTCAACACAAAAAAAGAGATATCAGCAGGCTAATGTTGTACAACAGGAAACTGAGGGAGCCTGTAATCATGTTGTTGATAGTAAAAACTTTGACGCTGTCACTGGTTCTGCTTTTGACTTTGAGAGAGCAAACAAATGCCCCCAATGCAGTACTTTATTCGAACCGGGTACCATAACTACTTTGAGTTGTGGTCACCCACTTCCCGCTCTTCCTGCTGCTGTTGCGCATGACGGGAGGGGTTCTTTAATTCTACATAAGGGTCTTGTTAATGATACTCCGGTCTCACTACTTTTCGATTCCGGATGCACCACTATTGGTGTTAGACAATCGCTTGTAGATCCATCTTGTGCTACAGGAAGGGTTATTAAATGTGTCACATTTGGCGGCACTCTAGAAAAATATCCTACTGCTGTAATTCGCATTGCCACTCCTTTCTTTACTGGAGATGTGCATGCTTGTCTCTTACCTAATCCTATTGCGGACCTTATTATTGGTCGTATTCACGGAGTTAGGGAGTGTACCCCACAGCAGATTGCTGCTTGGGAAGATAATAACATGCAAGCTACAAATGCAGTAGTTACAAGAGCACAAGCTCTACAAACACCCGAAACTTCACTGAATAGTGATAATGAAGTTGATAGCCAAGATAGTCACTTAGTAATTACTCGTGACTCTTTCATAAAATTGCAAGAAGAAGATCCTTCTTTAAAAAAATTCTTCATTCTTGCGAAGAAAGGTGATCCGAATCAGGATACAAATAGAAAATCTTGGATTGCAATGAGAAACGGCGTACTTGTACGTATGGTACAAGATTCGACTACGTCGGCACATTCGCAAATTCTTGTTCCCAAGAGCATGAGAGTGCAAATATTACAACATGCTCATGACTCGCAATGTGCTGGACATATGGGTTTTTCCCGTACGAAGTCGAGAGTCCTTGCGGCTTTCTTTTGGCCTTTTGTCAATAAGGACATTCGTATTTACTGCCGATCATGCAAGGTATGTCAGGAGGTCAAATCTAGAGGACCACGACATGCTGCGCCTATCCAGGCTGCTGACATTCCTATTCGGCCGTTCCAGAAAATGGCCATAGATATTATTGGCCCTTTTAAGGTCAAGTCGGCCAGAGGACATCAGTTTATCCTTACATGTGTCGATATGTGCACACGTTGGCCAGAGGCTATTCCTCTTAAGAGCATATCTACTACAGATATCGCAGATGCTCTTTGGTTGATATTTTCTCGCTTGGGGTTCCCCAGAGAAATATTGTCAGACCATGGCACTCAACTCATATCTGACACTATGTCACAGGTAATGTCTACCTTACATATTGAACGATCTCTCAGTAGTATCTACCATCCTATGTCTAATGGGTTAGTTGAGCGTCTGAATAGAACGCTCAAGACTTTGCTTGGTAAGATAACTGAAGATCATCCTCAAGATTGGGACAGGGTTTTACCCGCGGCTCTCTTTGCCTATAGAGAAGTCCCTAATGAACACACAGGATTTTCTCCCTTCGAACTTGTCTTTGGCGCGCGTCCACGCGGCCCTATGTCTTTATTACACGATCTCATCACTGCCGATGATATTAGCGATGAAACTCAATCCTCATATGAGTATGTCATTGCTCTTAGACAAAAGATCATTGAGGCATGTAAGCTAGCAACTTCTTCATCAGAAATTGCTAAAGAGAAGGCAAGACAGTTTGCTAACAAGAATAGATGTCTACGACAACTTTGTCCAGGTGACAAAGCATTCGTCCTACTCCCCAGTAGGGAAAATAGACTTCTTATTGCATGGAAAGGTCCGTATGCAATAGTCTCTCGGATTTCCGATGTTGACTATGTGGTCGATATTGATGGAAAGCATAAAACTTTCCACATAAACATGCTTTCGGAATTTCACGAACGTCCGGACTATTTGCTGCCTATTTTCCAGGCAACGGATGATGCTCCTGCACCTCACGGTCATTATTCATCCCTGTCTGTCATACAGGATGAGGAATCTACCTTCTCTGATGTTAATCTTCCCCTTCCAGTGGTTCCATTACATTCTACGGAATCTTGGAAAAACGTTTCTGTTTCTCCTAATCTTTCTGGTGACGAACATCGACAAGTCTCGTCGATGTTACAAACATTTCAGGATGTTCTCACTGACATTCCTGGACACACAGATGTCATAGAACATGACATAATTCTTACCGACAATAATCCAATTAGGGTTAGGCCTTATCCTATTCCTATACACTTTCAGTCGCAAGTGGAAAAGGAATTGGATGAAATGATTCAATTAAATATAATTGAACCATCGACTTCACCATATTCTTCTTCCATGGTTATTGTCCGGAAGAAGGATAAGAACATACGAATTTGTGTTGATTATCGCAAATTGAATCAGGTCACAAAGTTCGATGCTGAACCGATGCCTTTGTTAGAAGAGCTACTGATTAGACTTTCTAATTCTAGATTCTTCACTAAACCTGACTTGTCTAAAGGTTATTGGCAAGTGCCTTTAGCAGAGCATGCCAAACCTCTTACTGCTTTTTCTACACCTAGGGGTCTATTTCAATGGAATGTTATGCCTTTTGGTCTCATGAACGCCCCTGCCACTTTCGTTCGCATGATGCGTCGAATTCTGTCACATCGTTCGGATGTCATCGCATACTTAGATGACATCTGTCTCTTCAGTGATACCTGGGAAGATCACTATTTAGGGTTATATGACTTACTGTCCACTCTACGTGAGAATAATTTGACAGCGAAACCTTCTAAAGCTTTTGTTGGTTTTGGTGAAATCTCTTTCCTGGGTCATCGTGTTGGTCATGGTCTCTTGAAGACAGAAGACCACAATACTTCCAAAATACTGAACATCTCTGTTCCTAAAACGAAGAAACAAGTTAGGAGTCTCTTAGGTTTAATTCAATTTTATGGGAGATTTATTCCAAATTTATCTTCGATCATGGCACCTCTCTCAACATTGTTGAAGAAAGGTTCGCCTAATCTGGTCCGTTGGTCTGAAGAATGCCAATCTTCACTAGACCAAATCAAGAATATATTTTCTTCTCCTCCCATCTTAAGATTACCTACTCTTGATAGGACTTTTGTTCTTCGGAGTGATGCTTCATCCACTGGGATTGGAGCAGCACTGATGCAAGAATATGCAAATACTCTGCATCCTGTTATGTACATTTCTAGAAAACTAAATGCGGCAGAGAGGAACTACTCGGTTTTAGACCGTGAGTTGTTAGCGATGGTTTGGTCAATTCTAAAACTACAAAGATTCCTCCTGGGCGCACATTTCATTCTAGAGACTGGTCAGAAAGCTCTTACAGCTATTCAGACTAAGAATTTGAAGAGTTCGAGATCCACTCGATATGCTATAGCTCTTCAACCTTTTCACTTCACGGTACGAGCTATCCGTGGTGCGGATAATGTGATGGCTGACATTTTGTCTAGATGCCCACATGACTCCAACTAATACTTCTGTCCTATATTTCTATATATTACAGAGTCATAACACACCTATATTTCTACAATAGATTAGCACATCTGTACTTACTTTATATGTACACACTATCGTGCTTTGTTATCATCTTCTTCTGTTCGTTTTTTAAGATGATAGAGGAGGACTGAGTAGTTAATATAAGGGCCGTTAGTTTACTAAACAGCCACAATTATTAATAATGTATTGTACCTTATGAAGCATATTAGTTATTAATTAGCATTATATTGCTTGTACTTTCTCAGAATGTCATTGTTGAGCTGAGGACTTACCTTACTAGTATCAAACATGACGAGTTCTAGATTGTGTACTTACCCTCGGAATACCAGAGCATATGTCCTGGATCGTCATGTAGTTTAACTTTACTATGTACTTATGTCATTACATGTCAAAGAATGTACTATTTAAATTTTCCTATCAGATTTGTACATCCATTTTTAAAGACAATATTAGAGTATGCTGTTTAATGATGATTATGGTAACTTGCTGTAGCAAATAAAGATGATTTGCTGGGGAGGTTATGATGGTATCCTAACAAAGAGTGAAATAAGTGCATGCAGTAACCGTGCGAGGTCAAGCAAATGTAGGTCCCTGATTCTATAAATGATGATGATGAATTGTGTACAGGGAACCTAACGCTACCTCCCTAGATCTCACACGGTCTCTCTGTTGGCTCTAGTGTAGGGTGTATGATGTACCTATTGTCTAGGGGAGAAATGAGATGATAGTACACAACACACAAACACTTTACTTTTCTATGAGAAAGTTAATAAAACAGGTGTTAAGTTTTCTTTTGAACTGAATATTACAATTTAATCTGCCTGTCCAGTTATATCTTTTGGACAGGTCTTGAAAATAAGGACAAGATAGTTTACAGAAAGAGGGAAATAAAACAACTGGACTTTCTGTCCACACAACTAAAATCAAGATATATTTTTCACTGAAGAACAGTTCACAGCTACTACTGTAATCCTATAAAGGGAGAGTCACTGTGTATGAGGGGCTGTTGTGTCATCATACCCCTTGAAATTCCTGAATATCATAGGGAAACTCAGTGAATGTTACTTTTTTACAAAAAGTGTCAGATGTACCCAGATGTATGGCACATCACCTGGGGTTATTTATAAGGAAATTCTCTCCTGAAGATGCAGACTCTTTCACTCGTTCAAGCTCCTCCGTGTGCTTATAATAGTAGAAATGACTGGATGGAGGCTTGAGGGCTGTATTCACTTTCAGCTGGCTTCCTGCCACCAGTCGGTAACAGGGAATAAAACGCTGGAACAAAAGGATACCCTGGCTTTACATCTACTCACTGAGATTATTTAATATTTTCCTACCAGGATATGGGGTCAGCCTTGCGTGCCGTACATGTGCACAAGCCCCTAACTTTGTTTGACTCCCTCCTTGCTGTGACCACACCTCAGGTCCCTATGGCAGATACGCCACTGTACCTTTACATCTTTTTTCCTCAATACAATAATGTGGGGTAACCACATTTCCGTTGGTATGATTTTTCTCTTTTCTTTTTATATTATAAATGCTTCAGGCATGTAACTAGTGTTCATAGAACACAGAGGCTTACTACTATAATAATATAACAGCATAATCATGACAACATACATCAATTAGATACATTTTAAGATGAGGACTCAACAATGTCTACTACCGACATGTTCTTCATTTTCCTCAATATCAATACCCAATTTTGTTTGCTGTGGAATTAAACAGAATAATTCATAAATCGTCCTTACCACAATTCAAGAAATATAAACAAATGATGCTGACTTGCAAAGCAATGGCCGCAGTTTCACTCTGCACTGGTCTCAGGCTGGGAAATATTTATTTTACTTTAAATTTACCACAGCTGAATCTCAGCAAAATGTTTAATGTAAGTTATTTTTGACAACTGGCAATTGAATAAGGAAAACCCCTTGCTAATATTGGGTACCACTAGCCAATCAGAAGCTGGCGACTACCAGATTTCAAAATGCAGTTTTGAAAAACAAAAAAAACAATTCCAAACTACACCGCGTCTGCTATTTAATTGGCTAGCCTATGTTAGTTGCCATTACAACAACAATGTTTCGTTGAGAACCAAATTACTATCGCCCCCCCTTCTCACCCTATACTCTCTGTACTCAAGCGAATTTGAATATTCACCTCAATGCCTCTTTCTACGCGATCGTCCCTTTAACGTTATGAAAAATTCAAGTAAGGTTGACTGTCTGTCTGGTCTACCGTCTTGGACATTTTATTTTTCCTTCATAACTTCACTAATACTGGGGCTATCATATTATTTAAAACATATTCTTGCTTAGGGGAGTCTCAGCTATCTTATCATATAAGTTTTATGTTCAGTTTCCTATTAATAAAGATTTTCATTTTTGTCACTGTTCGTTCGTCAAATAATATTTTACACAAGACCACCATTTCCTCCTTTCTCCTCTCCCGCTTAGCCTATATGATTCAACTACTACTTGTTTTAGTGACGCCAGTACGTCTACAACGAGTGGGGACATACTGTCTGTGTGTTTGCCTCCGATGGCGTTTGCCGCCGCGTGTAGATACGCATGGCAGAGTGTGACAGGCAAATCGGGTGTTAGACGTGGCGGGTTAACAAGTTGGGTTTTTATGATTTGTATTTTATCGTGTTTCACTACCAAATTTTAAGACTTACTACTGATTAACCTGTTAAAAACAAAATATTACGTTAATTCAGATAGTATTGTGCGGCGCTCTTCCGCCAATTAGTTAATTTTATCGGGTTAGGCGGCCGTGTATGCAGCAGATCTTACAAGTTTAAACATTGGTAGTACGTGGGCGAAACCGAAACTGCAACGCGTTGTATATTATATATGCTATAGGCTTTTCGCACTGCACAAAAGGCAGTGGCGGGCGTGTGAGAGCAATCCCGTCAGACACAATCGGGCTGGTCTTATTTATTGTTGTTTTTATGACAAAAATCCATAGAAATGAGTAATTATCCTCGCAGATTTTACCACACACCTCCCCTCTTAAACATGCATCACTATGCAGGTTATTATCTGCGAGATAACTTAGCTCAATGAAGTCTTATGCGTTTCTCTGATTTTCATCACATGGATGTCTGCTTAAAAAGTCGGCACCCACATTCGTCGGACCCGGGATATAATCTATCCGGAATGAGTATGGCTGCAGTAATAAAGACCATCTCAATAATCTGGAATTTTCATGCTTGGCTTGTGACAGGAACACAAGAGGTGAATGATCCGTTTGGACCACAAATGTCCTGCCATATAAATAAATCTGAAATTTCTTTATAGACCATATCAAAGCGAGACATTCCTTTTCACTTGTTGAATAATTTTTTTCCGCCTTGTTCAACTTGCGGCTAGCATAAGCGACTGGTTTCAATTCCTCATCTGGTGAGGAAGACCTTTGCAACAATGTAGCACCTAGGCCCACATTGCTTGCGTCACTTCTCACAATAAATTCTTGCGTTAAGTCAGGCAATTGCAATACTGGCCTGCTTGTAAGTTTTTCCTTCAACTCTTGGTAAACTAATTCGCACTGAGCAGACCAAATTATTTTATCAGGTTGACCTTTACGAGTTAAATCTGTCAGCGGAGCACATATTGAGTTAAAATTTTTAATGTACTTTTGGTAAAAACCACACAACGACACGAAAGATCGCACGTCTTTCTTTGTTTGGGGTCGAGGAGCTTTTTTCAATTTTTCCAGATTCTTGGGATCAGGGGTCATGCTACCCTGATGCACAGTATGTCCCAAGAATTCCAACTCTTTACAACCTATACAACATTTTGTTGGCCTGGCGGTTAAGTTAGCCTCTCTGAGTCTATCTAACAGCATATTCAAAGAGGTAACGTGTTCCTCAAATGTTTCCGTAGCAATGAGGATATCGTCCATAAAATTCGAAATACATGGATTTTTCAGGGGATCCAGCAGTTTTCGCATCATCCTTGAAAACACACTCGGAGCATTTTTCAACCCAAACGGCAACATGTTGAACTCATAATGACCTTCCGAGGTGCTAAATGCTAAATAAGGTCGAACCTCAGGCTTTACTGGAATTTGGTAATAGCCCTTGCTAAGATCCACCTTAGAAAAATATTTTGCCTTGTTCAGTCTGGCAAATAGTTGAGTAGTATCAGGTAATGGATCCACCTGACCTTCTGTGACAGCATTCAGTTTCCTGTAATCTATACACAGTCTATGTTCTCCTGATGGTTTCCGCAACAGAACCACGCAGGAACTATAAGGAGACTCACTATGAGAAATAATCCCTTCTTGTAACAAATAATCTATCTCCTCTTTTAAAGCTTTCTCCTTAGCGAATGGAATAGAATAGGGCCTCATACAGATAGGTGTTTGGTCTAGTAGTTTCATATCATATTCCAACAAATGGGTGTTACCCGGTTTATCTGTCAACACATCTGTATGTTTCTCAAGGATCTGTCGAACCTTCTCCTTCTGCCCTTTTGTCAAGTGATTGCTGATTTTCACCTGCTCAAACGTTTCACTGGTTTTCAGTGGATATTCAAATGAGGAGAGAGGGTCATTTTTCATTTCGGTTGCAATAGACAAGGCCAATAAGTGTGTCCCTTCCTGGATTTGTCTGTCCAGATATTTCTTCAACAGGTTCACATGATAGACTTTTTCCTTTCCCTTTTTGTCTATCTTATAATTGGTTCTGGATACCTTTTCCAAAACTGTGTATGGTCCTTGCCATCCGATCTGAAGTTTATTATTGCTGCTGGGCAATAGAAGAAGTACCTTCTCCCCCACAGCAAGTTCCCTATCCTTCGCTTTTCGATTATAATAAGCAGCATGCTTTTTCCTGGCTTGTCTCAAATTTTCATTTGCCAGTTTCCAACCGGTTTGTAAACGATTAGTCAGTTCGTTCACGTATTGATAAGATGAGGTAACAGTCTCCTCTGCCTTCTCATCAGTCCAGGTCCTTAACAAAGCTTCTAACGGACCTTTTATTGGCCTACCAAATAACAGTGTTGCGGGGGCCATTCCGGTGGAATTATGTGGTACTTCCCGGTACGCAAACAGGGCGGCGGGCAAGTAGTGGTCCCACGTGTCAGGTTTCTCATGTGCCAGCTTTCTCAGGATAGAAATGAGAGTCCCATTGAACCTCTCTACCTGGCCGTTCCCTTGGGGATGGTACGGGCTACAGTGAAAGTGCTTGGCTTGAAACAACCTGAACACCTCTTCAGTTAGTTTCCCCTTGAACTGAGAGCCATTATCTGTCAAGATTTGATGCGGGAAACCTAACCTTGTGAATATCGTAAGTAATGCCTCTGCCACATGTTTCGAATCGATTGATGACAGGGCTACCGCCTCTCCCCACATAGAACAAGTGTCTACCAGTGTAAGGATGTAACTGTTCCTCCTCTTGGTCCGAGTGAGAGGTCCCACAATATCCACAGCAACTCTCTCAAAAGGGGTTCCCACTATGGGCATTTCCCCAAGAGTTGCGGGAGCAGTCCAATGCTTTGGAGCTACTCTCTGGCATTCGGGGCAGGAGTGTACGTATCTCTTTATGTCTTCCGTTACCCCTGGCCAGAAATAATGACAAGCTATACGCTGTCCTGTTGCACTAATCCCCATGTGACCACTGAAGGGGATAGCATGACCTAACTCCATCACTTTTTCTCTATATGATTTAGGAAGGACCAGCTGACCATGACCAGCTGCACCAGTGCCGGCCTTCCTGTATAGCAATTTATTCTTCATATAGAATTCTCCTTTATTTGGAGGAGTATGGCTCTTTGGGAGTTTCTTATAGCACGGCTTCAGTGACTTATCTTCAGCCTGTGCCTTTCTCATCTCTTCGGGATGAGTATTTATAGGTTCATCTTCTTCCTTTCTGGATTGTGATCGGGTCTGGACTGCTGCCAAGACCACAGGTCTCGTTGGATTTCCCAAGTAGACATAACGACACCCCAATATCAGAGGGTAGATGGGTGCGTCTATCACTGCTGCTCTGATTATCCCTTCCACATAGCGAGTCTTCACTTGTATCCTGGCAATGGGAAGTTTCATGAGGGGTAGGTCCTTGGTCGCCCCTTGTATCTCCACTGTTTCTGTGGTATACTGATCTGGGTTCACCAAGTGCGAGCTCACCACAGCCTCAAAATCCAAACCTGTATCATAGAGGCACCTTATGGTGACATCATTGCATACAACATCCTCGCAAACTGGGGGTGATAAGGTTCCTGCTGTTCAGCAGGTTTGTCCTTTCCCTCCTGTTTTCCCCTTTTCATAGCAGCAAATCCAGCAGGTTTACTTTTACAATACTTAATGTCATGTCCCTCCTTCTTACAATAAGTACAATACCATCTACTTTGATGATGAGGTTTTCTTTCCTCATTCCTTCTGTCCTTGAACTGTGCGGTTTTATTTTTATAATCATTTCGAGGCCTATCGAAGTTCTGCTTACCTCTGTTATCAAATTTATTATGGGTTTGAGGAGCCTTAAACTGATCTACTGGTTTCTTTTTAATACCAGCTACCTCTGCCTGGGCTGCATGATACCTTTCAGCGATATTTATTATTTCCTCCAGTCTCTCCGCACCCTGTTCCATGAGAAACTTTCTCATGTCTGGAGCCATGGACTCTCTCATCTGCTCAATGAGTATCATCTCTTTGAGATCTTGGGTTTTCCCCAAAGAAGCCCATTTCTCCATATACGTTTCCAACCGGGCGGAGAACTGGTGATAGGTCTCACCCGACAGTAGCCTGGCATTCCTAAATTTCTTTCTATAAAATTCTCCGTTCTTTTCGTATTTTAACAGAAGAGCTTGCTTCAACATGTCATAGTTGTCCTGGTCACCCCTACTCATTTTAGAAAAAAACTTCGTAAGCTGTACCGCGAAGTCCTTGAGACAACTTTACTCCCCATTTTTCTCTTTCCAACCCATAAGTAGTGGCTAATATTTCGTATCTGCTTAGATACGACTCAATATCATCATCTTTTTCTATAAAATAATCTAAGTGGAACCCCATGGCTGATGACGAGGCCCCCTGGCTTGCAGCGGAGTCGGAAGTGGAAGGGCTAGTTCCATTTTCCGGAGCATGGCCTTGTAGCTCTAGCTCCCTTAGTCGTAACTCATGTTCCCTCTGTAACCGTTTATCTTCCCTTTCCGCCTACAATCTTCTTTCTTCTTTCTCTCGTTCCGCCTCCCTGTGTAGACGTTTTTCCTCCTTCTCAGCCTCGAGTTCAAGTTTCTTTGCCTCCTTCTCAGCCTCAAGTTTCTTCTCCTCCAACTGCAGCCTCTTTATCTCAGCCTCTCGATCAGCCTCTAATTTCTTAGTCTCCCTAGCATCTTCTAACTGCACTCTCCTTTCCTCAGCTAACCTATGTTCTTCCCTAGTAATAAATTTGTCACATTCTGAGGTGACATAATCAACCAAAATTTGTCCATCCATATTCATATCTCTCGCCGCTTGCACAGCCGCAGAGCGAAACTTGGCCAGATCTGCCATCCTGAAAAATGTACTAACAAAGTTTCTAAATATAACTAATTATAAATTTATTTAATTAAATCTGGGTTTCTGACACTTTCTTCACTTCCCAAAATCTTGGGCAAATATATTATATGCGGATTCCCTGGGAAAATTAGACTGTCCCCAATTTATGTAGAAAGTTCAATCTCGGACAAGCCTACCAATTAATGTAGCAAATAAAGATGATTTGCTGGGGAGGTTATGATGGTATCCTAACAAAGAGTGAAATAAGTGCATGCAGTAACCGTGCGAGGTCAAGCAAATGTAGGTCCCTGATTCTATAAATGATGATGATGAATTGTGTACAGGGAACCTAACGCTACCTCCCTAGATCTCACACGGTCTCTCTGTTGGCTCTAGTGTAGGGTGTATGATGTACCTATTGTCTAGGGGAGAAATGAGATGATAGTACACAACACACAAACACTTTACTTTTCTATGAGAAAGTTAATAAAACAGGTGTTAAGTTTTCTTTTGAACTGAATATTACAATTTAATCTGCCTGTCCAGTTATATCTTTTGGACAGGTCTTGAAAATAAGGACAAGATAGTTTACAGAAAGAGGGAAATAAAACAACTGGACTTTCTGTCCACACAACTAAAATCAAGATATATTTTTCACTGAAGAACAGTTCACAGCTACTACTGTAATCCTATAAAGGGAGAGTCACTGTGTATGAGGGGCTGTTGTGTCATCATACCCCTTGAAATTCCTGAATATCATAGGGAAACTCAGTGAATGTTACTTTTTTACAAAAAGTGTCAGATGTACCCAGATGTATGGCACATCACCTGGGGTTATTTATAAGGAAATTCTCTCCTGAAGATGCAGACTCTTTCACTCGTTCAAGCTCCTCCGTGTGCTTATAATAGTAGAAATGACTGGATGGAGGCTTGAGGGCTGTATTCACTTTCAGCTGGCTTCCTGCCACCAGTCGGTAACAGGGAATAAAACGCTGGAACAAAAGGATACCCTGGCTTTACATCTACTCACTGAGATTATTTAATATTTTCCTACCAGGATATGGGGTCAGCCTTGCGTGCCGTACATGTGCACAAGCCCCTAACTTTGTTTGACTCCCTCCTTGCTGTGACCACACCTCAGGTCCCTATGGCAGATACGCCACTGTACCTTTACATCTTTTTTCCTCAATACAATAATGTGGGGTAACCACATTTCCGTTGGTATGATTTTCTCTTCTCTTTTTATATTATAAATGCTTCAGGCATGTAACTAGTGTTCATAGAACACAGAGGCTTACTACTATAATAATATAACAGCATAATCATGACAACATACATCAATTAGATACATTTTAAGATGAGGACTCAACAATGTCTACTACCGACATGTTCTTCATTTTCCTCAATATCAATACCCAATTTTGTTTGCTGTGGAATTAAACAGAATAATTCATAAATCGTCCTTACCACAATTCAAGAAATATAAACAAATGATGCTGACTTGCAAAGCAATGGCCGCAGTTTCACTCTGCACTGGTCTCAGGCTGGGAAATATTTATTTTACTTTAAATTTACCACAGCTGAATCTCAGCAAAATGTTTAATGTAAGTTATTTTTGACAACTGGCAATTGAATAAGGAAAACCCCTTGCTAATATTGGGTACCACTAGCCAATCAGAAGCTGGCGACTACCAGATTTCAAAATGCAGTTTTGAAAAACAAAAAAACAATTCCAAACTACACCGCGTCTGCTATTTAATTGGCTAGCCTATGTTAGTTGCCATTACAACAACAATGTTTCGTTGAGAACCAAATTACTATCGCCCCCCCTTCTCACCCTATACTCTCTGTACTCAAGCGAATTTGAATATTCACCTCAATGCCTCTTTCTACGCGATCGTCCCTTTAACGTTATGAAAAATTCAAGTAAGGTTGACTGTCTGTCTGGTCTACCGTCTTGGACATTTTATTTTTCCTTCATAACTTCACTAATACTGGGGCTATCATATTATTTAAAACATATTCTTGCTTAGGGGAGTCTCAGCTATCTTATCATATAAGTTTTATGTTCAGTTTCCTATTAATAAAGATTTTCATTTTTGTCACTGTTCGTTCGTCAAATAATATTTTACACAAGACCACCATTTCCTCCTTTCTCCTCTCCCGCTTAGCCTATATGATTCAACTACTACTTGTTTTAGTGACGCCAGTACGTCTACAACGAGTGGGGACATACTGTCTGTGTGTTTGCCTCCGATGGCGTTTGCCGCCGCGTGTAGATACGCATGGCAGAGTGTGACAGGCAAATCGGGTGTTAGACGTGGCGGGTTAACAAGTTGGGTTTTTATGATTTGTATTTTATCGTGTTTCACTACCAAATTTTAAGACTTACTACTGATTAACCTGTTAAAAACAAAATATTACGTTAATTCAGATAGTATTGTGCGGCGCTCTTCCGCCAATTAGTTAATTTTATCGGGTTAGGCGGCCGTGTATGCAGCAGATCTTACAAGTTTAAACATTGGTAGTACGTGGGCGAAACCGAAACTGCAACGCGTTGTATATTATATATGCTATAGGCTTTTCGCACTGCACAAAAGGCAGTGGCGGGCGTGTGAGAGCAATCCCGTCAGACACAATCGGGCTGGTCTTATTTATTGTTGTTTTTATGACAAAAATCCATAGAAATGAGTAATTATCCTCGCAGATTTTACCACACTTGCATACGTATATTGTGTTTACATGCTAACGTGATGTGTGTTGGTGACACCTCCCCGATCTGAATATTTTTTGAGACATATTTATTTTTCTGTTGAACCAGTGGAGTGAGCGATTTGAATGGCGAAAGAGATGCCTCGTTGAAGAGGGGATCTCCGCTATTTTTTGTTCTGTCAGGGATGTGTAGTCCTCTTAATGGATATTTCGTTTATTCGATATAATACCTCTAGTGTTTCCCACATGTCGGGAGGCGTGATATTTCTGTGTATTTCCTGAAGGCAAGGTAAATTGACTTTTCATTAACTCTATCGATTTTGGGTCGTGAGCGATTTCGATTCATAGCCTGTCTTCGAAAGTCGTCGTCACGAGATGTTTTCCCAGCTCACATGTCGCTGTATTGTACTGCATCGGTTGATGCATATCCCAAGGACCATTACTTGCTACTTTGTTAAATGAACTAGGTTTGGAAAACCTTTATTATCTAGAGGATATTTTTGAGGACATTATTTATACTTCGGCAGACGTGTCTGTCTTGCTGAAGTCAGACTAAGGAGAGTGAACTGATCTCATACATCTGGTTATCTCCTGGCTGTTATAGAAAAGGATGGAGTTTTTCACCTGACTACATTTACAGCACTATGAAATATAACATGCATCTGACTCATCATTGTAATGCTGTCTACCGTCTATTGCTGTATTGAATGTTGCTGTGATAATGACTGTTTGATGTGCCTACATATTCGCGTAACCATTTTGTCACTGTGGCGTCCACAATAAATAATGAAGAAAAACGTCAACGGCTGTTTCAAGAATCATTGACTTTATACGTCGTGAGTTTACTGACGTCCTATGTGGATTGCCCTGTTATTTTTGTATGAACATTGTTTTGACTGAACACATCTGCACACTACACAAAACCAGACATGCGGATACCATCCATCATCATATGGCATCACGCATCATCTACCAACTACACTAGTGGTTCCATGCTCCTTGGTATGGTTTGCTTTAAGTTTTAAGGACTATCTTCGTCGCACACGGACAACTCCATCAGTGCTCCGATCTCCTCTCTTAGATAACACAAGGAGGATCTCAGCACAGTGCACGAACTCCGTAGCACCGGCGAGAATCCCAGTGTGTGTATATAGGAATCCTTAAGTAGCGCAAAGCAAAATGATGATGATGTATGAGCTTGTAAAGAGGCAAGTTGATTTTCAAGAAACTGCTCTTACCGTTTTCAGCAGCAGCGTCACGTTTATGTCTGACGTTGGTCTCATCCTGACTTGTCTGACCCTGAACAGTGGTGTCTAATCCACTTTCACTGCTCCTGTCAGTAAAGTACCATCCTAGGCTAGTACCATAGAAAGGTTTGTCCTGTACGTCCACAAGGCTGGGCCCTTGCTTGTTGCTCTCTGTGACGACCTTGTTCGGGGCGGCTGTTGATTTGTCGTTGACAATATACACGCCTCCATTGGGGCCGAATTCTACGGCTCCATTGTTCCGGCTGCCGCTACTGTGAGCTTGGGCGGGAGTGGATGAAGCAGAAATGACTCCGCTGTTTCCAGTAGATTCAAGTGCATCACCGGACCTTGATCTGTTGAATAAAAAAGATGGCGGAGTTGAATTATTTGTTTTATTTCTTTTTGATGAATTGAATATGTTCCTAACTGAAGTTTTAGCGGTTTTAAGTGTCTACAGAAAACATAACATAAACAACAAACAATGAGTTACACACTTATACAAATGGCTGCAAGCATAGATTCGATGTATTAAAAGAGCATGACAAGATTATCAATGTGGAACTGGATGAAAGCAGCAACGAAATAAGAGTTGAGGATACCATGCTAGAATTGAATTTGACGCATGAGAAAAACAACGGACAACTTCACAAAGCAGCCCGTGTTCTGGAGGTCCCAAGCTAAGAAAGCGTAGGTTCCATCGGTTAAAACGGTATGACAAGGTCATCAAAGTGTGACTGATGGACAGAACCAGACAAATACCAATGGCACAAAAAGAAAGGGAAACATGCTCATGTTGGATTTGTGCTTGAGGAAAGTAAATGAAAGTATTACAAGGCAGACCTTCTCTGGAACCCCAATGTAAGAGATCACAGGATCCAATGACGGTGTAACAAGATCGTCAATATGGAACTGTTTGAAAGAACCAATTAAACATCAGAGGAACAAGAAGTAAGGAAACGACGCTTGCATTGGATTGGGCGGGCGCATGAGGAAGCCAACTAACAACATTACAATGCAGTTTTGTGTTTTGGAAGCCCCATGTTAACAGAAATGGAAAGAGACCGAAAAACGCAAAGAGATGAACACAGAGACTTGACTTGATGGAACAAATAAGACATGGATTTGTTGACCTTTTTCTTTTCCCTTATGGCTCCTGCTTGAGCATAGTGGCACTAGTATAGCTGGTCCGTTGCAAGAAGCCTGCATCAAAGCATGTATCGGCTCTTACGGCGTCTGTAGCAATTTGTATTATAGAAAGCAGTTGCCATAAAAACGCACACCCTCAGTTTAGTCGCCTCTAACAATATGCATGAAGGAGCAATATTCTTTTTTTTTCCCTTTTGTCTCATCGGAGACCTTCTACTGTCAGGAATTATACAAGGAACTTCGTAAACCAAATTCTTTTGTAAATAGAATATGTGTTTACAAATTTACTATCAAACATTTCTAATGCTCAAAACAACATGCGAAAGTACACGGACATAGCTGCAGGTGGATGCATTCAAAACCATCATCATCAGCTGCCATCTCCACATCGAAGGTTGACTACAATGGATCTCCAACGTCTTCTGTCTCTTGTCTTGATGGTGCACTCTGATATACTCTTTCCTATCTCTTGTCTTGATGGTGCACTCTGATATACTTTCCTGTCCATCTCTTGATGTTATCTTCCCATTTTTAGCACTGCCTTCCTCTTGCAAGTTTGTCTTCAACTCTTCTTTCCATTACGGTCTTCAGCAAGGTCTCTTTATATGGCCAAAGTATTTAGCTGTCTAGCTTTGATCTCCTTTATTAAATCTGTTTTCATTCCTAATTTTCCAGGATCTCTTTTGTCTGCATTCCTCTCTTTCCATGAGATACGCCCCATTTTTCTATATATCCACTGTCACGGCGTACAAGGTATTTTCTGGTGGCAGAAAAATCTAAGCTGGTGACATCGGTATCAGCGAGTTTTGGCAACCCTGATATCTTTTGAAAAACCGGTTAGTCGGACGACACCGGAAGGCGGTAAAAGGAAGGCGCGGAAGAGGCAGTTGACGCTGGGCCTTTGTCCGAGAGTGACGGACATTTTTTGGTTCCCTTTTCTTTGAGTATGGATTGTGGCCGAGGTGGTTTGTTCTGTGGACATAATTGTAATTCTGGAGTGGTTTAGTGTCCAGTGATATTATTGTCAGGCCATCAGGTATAATTTGCCAGTGGATTGGTTTTTCCATTGTGTAGTTTCCAGTTCGCCATAGTGAGCGATTGTTCAGTACTAAGTGTGTATAGTACTGCTATACTGTCATTTGTGAGATTAATTTGATATATTAATTCGAGAAGTTTCTCGGGCAGTGTTTTATGTATTCCATACTGTTTTCAGCCGTGTGTGGCTATACTGTGTGTAGTGTGCTATTAAAAAGGGAATTCCTATAGAAAGGGTTATCTTTCTGTGTCAACCATTTCATGTTGTGGTCGTCTCCTAGCGGAGCGAGCCAAGTATTAAATAGATGTCATTATTAAATCCACAACATAAATTAGGAGTTGACAAGAGGCTCGATTCTTGTTCATTGTCCATGTTTCTTCATCGTACGTTAATGACGAGTATACATGTACACAACAACTGGATTCTCAGTGTAATACGGGAGTTATTTGTTTAGATTTCGGTATTTTTCTCACACTGTTGAATGTAGCTTTGGCCATTCCTATTCTCTTCTTGATACAAAATACAAACTAGTACAAAAAGTCTAATCCAACCAAATGATACACTTTCAACTTTGCTGCATTTGTTATAATGAATATCCTTTTTCGCTCCCTGAGTAGAATGAGACCACGATTGCTGCAAATCCTCATGCTGGAATAATTTTATAGTTTGTGGGTTTTACCTCCTTGTGACGAGGCGCGTTCCTTTCAACCTAATTGGTTATATAAGAGCGCAATTTTCCAGTCAAAAGTAAGTGAACTCTGTTAACTGGAGCGATGTGTTGATAAGCTATAAGCCCTGAAAAGGACTACTAGCTTCTATCAGCTAGAATGAAGAAGTCCTGACAAGGACTGCTAGCCCGGTCAGCGTTGATAGATACTAGGTCCTGAAAAGGTCTAACATTATCCACTTGATAGCATAAAGCCCTGAAAAGGACTTGCTCTAAAAAGGACTCACAGCTACGCCAACGCTGCCCGAACTACCTCAGTGTTCAGCGAAACACCGGTTGTATGTGAACTCTTGAACAATCCAACCAGATTGAGCAGGGTTTGTCACAAAGAAGGACATACTGTATAAGAAATACAAGCTAATCCCAGGCTGGCTTAAGGGGTTTCCCTACAGTGAAAACTAACTTTTGTTCTAATAACATTTTCAAACTTTTTATGTGCTCAATAGACACAGTGTATGTCCATGAACCAAATTCTACAGTTTATTTTGTTAAAAAAACATGTGGTTACCATGGTAACCAAAAAAAAATTCCGCCATATTGGATTTTCACCACTTTTCGAGAGCTAAAAACTTATGTTTCCCATTGATCAAACTTTACCAAATTGCACACACATGTTGTGACTGACAGTTAAAACAATTTATCAGGGGCTTTTTTTGATAAGTTAAAAATTCTATTTTTAATGATTTTAAAAAAAAATACACTATATTTGTATGAAAAACAATGAAAAAAAAATATTTAAAAAATATATCAAAGCAAATTACCAAAATATCAAAAATAGCCCCTGTCATTTTAAAGGTATATATGTGTCCTATATGCATGCCAAATTTCAGACTGATCTATTTTATAGTTTGTAAAAAAAAAACATTTTTTGTTAATAAAATGTTAGTTTTGAGAAAAATGCATTTTAGTCACCGAATGACTTGTCTTGTCCA
Source organism: Oreohelix idahoensis (assembly GCA_024509875.1). Lineage (NCBI taxonomy): Eukaryota > Metazoa > Mollusca > Gastropoda > Stylommatophora > Oreohelicidae > Oreohelix > Oreohelix idahoensis. The sequence goes on from JAMPIV010000136.1 coordinate 109,312, forward strand.
ATATACTCCATTCTGGGGGGCTGAATGTGTTTAAAATTGTCCAGCACTATATGCTGCACCTCCTTCAGCTTCCTGCAGCTGCTCCTCTTGCCTTTATCTTGCCTAATTTTTCTTCTTTCCTTCTACATGGTAACCAAAAAAAAAAAAACAACCGCCATATTGGGTTTTACACCAATTTTCAAGAGCAAAAATCTTATGTTTACCATTGACCAAACTTTATCAAATTGCATACACATGTTGTGACTGACAATTAAAACAATTTATCTAGGGCTTTTTTTGATAAGATAAAAATTCTATTTTTAATGACTTTTTTAAAAAAATACACTATATTTGTATGAAAAACAATGAAAAAAAATATATTTAAAAAAATATATCAAAGCAAATTACCAAAATATCAAACAAAGCCCCTGTCAATTTAAAGGTATATATGTGTCCTATATGCATGCCAAATTTCAGACTGATCTATTGGATAGTTTGTAAAAAAAAAAACATTTTTTGTTAATAAAATGTTAGTTTTGAGAAAAATGCATTTTAGTCATCGAGTGACTTGTCTTGTCCAATATACTCCATTCTGGGGGGCTGAATGTGTTTAAAATTGTCCAGCACTATATGCTGCACCTCCTTCAGCTTCCTGCAGCTGCTCCTCTCGCCTTTGTCTTGCCTAATTTTTCTTCTTTCCTTCTACCCTGGTAACCAAAAAAAAAAAAAAACAACCGCTATATTGGGTTTTTCACCAATTTTCAAGAACAAAAATCTTGTTTCCCATTGACCAAACTTTATCAAATTGCACCCACATGTTGTGACTGAAAATTAAAACAATTTTACTCATGATTATTTTAATAAGTTTAAAATTCTATTTTTAATGATTTAAAAAAAAAAAAACTATATTTGTATGAAAAAATATTTTTTTAAATATTTTTTTTTAATTTATAAAAGAAAATTACCAAAATATCAAAAATGCAGATGTGTTACTTTAAAGATATATACTCATGATTATTTTTATAAGTTTTAAATTATATTTTTAATGATTTAAAAAAAAAACTATATTTGTGTGAAAAAATATTTTTTTTAAATATTTTTAAAAAATTTATAAAAGAAAATTACCAAAATATCAAAAATGCAGATGTGTTTTTTTTTTAAAGATATAGATGTGTACTACATGCATGCCAAATTTGAGACTCCTCTGTTTGATAGTTTTAGTGAGAAATCGTGCATTTTCGGCACAAATTTGAAAATCATAGCATGGGGGTGGTGCCGACAATATGTTTTTTGATACATCAAATGCATTTTTTATGTTATAAAACCTTGCTCAATCGATTCCTCGATGATTATTTAATAAAATAAGCTCAAAAGTAAAAAATCTATATTTTGTACGTAAAATCCAGTTTTCATAGTAGTGGACCTCCTTAAACGAGGCAACTCTCGTCATATAATATCCGGGATGGACGAGAAATAAAGAAAAATCCCAGAAGACATGGACAAAGAAAGTAGAATATACATAATATAAAACAAACAACGGCTACAAAGGCGTGAAACGAAAGGAGTCAACAATCAAGGGCATGAAAGCATTTTTACTGAAAGCCCGTGTTTCACAGTGGGGTTGAAAGATGAGAGATCTATAATAAAGCAATAAAAGGCATACAGTACGATCGTGATTAACGATTAAAGTTTTCGCTAATTCAAAATAATGCAAATTAGTTTTTTTCTTTTTTTTTTTTAACAAGAAATATCGCCACTGCAAATTCATGTTTTTATATTATTTCCGAGTGTTTTACGTTCGGTTTCATGTTTTTTCGTGAAAAATTAATTTGTATTTTAATCTTCTTTGCAGAAGCACCACCTAATTGAAACATTCTTTTTTTTTTTTTTTAAATAAATATAGAGAAAATTATCTCACTTTACGCGAATCTAAAATTACGCGCGGGGCTACGGAAGGTAACCCACGCGTAAATCATTATTGCACAGTGCATTCTTAACGTGAACAATCTTTTTACACATTACTTTTAACCTTCTTTTTCGTTGTTTTAAAACGCCTAAGTATTTTTTGGAGGTTGCACAGAATGGAAACAGACCGAAAGTAAATTCATTCATCAATATCTTAAGTTTTCCTCCATAAGGAGCAATGAACACCCTCTAGAGCTAGTCTCCTTGCACGAATCCAGAGTCAAAGCCAACATGTTCAAATAATGGCGTTTTCTGTATCAATTACTTGACATGCTGAGGGCTGCTAGCATAACCTTATATTTGTCTTCTCTTATGCCATGTATGAGGGAAGAAGTAGTTCTGTTCTTGTTTCCCTCCAATAATTTACTTTGGCTTCTTGTAGTTCTCAGGGGTCTGAACCCCTGTGAACTACAAGAGGCCAAAGTAAATTATACATCACTAAAGTACATATCTTTAACTAAAATATATACAGTTTTAGAAGCTTTGTAAAGCCAACAGTTCATATAATTTCTTGAGAGAGGAAAATAAACGCGTGAACTGTGAACAGAGAGATCTTCTTCTTCTTTCGAACCCCAGAGATTAGAATTTTCAATCTTCACCCTTGCGGCATTTGGAAATAGGGTTTTTGGCCTTTCTTGCAACTCCAGAAGAGTTCCCCAGCTCAGCGTGTTCAACATTGGTGGAGGTTCCACCAGCCAACTAATTGGCGTGTCGTGCAATACCACAGTTGGGTGGCCCTCTACCATAAAGGGGGTCGAATACAGAGGGTATATTTGCACATATTTTTAATACTTCTCCATGATTGGGTTATGAAAACGTCGACTTCAGCCAACAGAAATAGAATATCATGGAATCTGGCTAAACAGTTTTGGTGATCTAGATTTTGCCGACAACTTGGCTCTTCTGTACCGTAACCGTAAGCATATGTAAGACCACATGAAAGTACTCGATGAGAGGTCACAGGAAGTGGGTCTGAAAATACATCGGGGAAAAGGCAAATGTAATGAGACTAAATGAAAGAAATGGTAACAAGATTAAACTGGAAGAAACACTCCTACAAGATGTAGAATTATGCGCACATCTTGGCAGCAATATAGACAAAGTTGGAGGGACAGACAATCATATCAAAATAATAATACAAACAAGAGATCGTTGCATTTAGATTTGAAAATATATGGAGATCAAGAGGACTCGAGTTCAACACAAATATAAACAATCGTCAACTCAAATGTCACGCCAGTCCTATTGTATGGCTCTGAAACAGGGAGAACAACAGCTACAGACTTTCGTAAATGGGTGCCTTGCGTAGAACAGAAGGATTTCAATGATATGACAAGATCACCAATATGGAACTGATGACAAGAACCACACAAGTGCCAGTGGAACAAGAGATAAGAAGAAGACACTGGCGATGGATAGGACACGCACTGAGGAAACCTGTTGATAGCTGTCGTGTAACGACTTCTCACCGACTATTTCTTCTGTCTATTATTTTATTCCTCTAAAAATCTCTATCGCTAGATTGAAAACATATTCCCTTCAGAAATCTTTTTCATTCTTATAATGATAAAGTCTCTCTCTCTAGTCTTAGATTTCACAGTATTCGCTAGCCTCAGGATTCACACGGCCAAAGGTAATAAATTATTCCCTTAGCCAGCGAAAGTCATTCCACTTGAAAGGTGAAAAAAATCGTGCTACGACAGTCCGGAAGTCGACCCTTTGTTGGTGTCACGAACTGGACGCACGTAAATCAGCACGTACACCGTGGATGCTAGGGCCAGTTAAAATAAAGATAACTTGGAAATGATACCCCTGGGACCAAGATAGAATTTACTGTGTGGCCACCCAAGAGGTCGACCAAAAATACAGCTGGAATTGAGGAAATTTTAAGCCATTAGACCGGTAACCATCATTCGAAGCAGGCGTGAGTTTATGGGCCCCGGAGTGGGTATTACTTGTTGCGAGAATCCGTAGTGAATTCAGTTGAGCGAAGTGAGTAATCTAATACTGCAGATTTTATAATATGAATAATCATATGTTTATCCACAGCTTATTATTGCAGTACCTTTTGTAAGCAAAGTTTTAAATGTATTTCCATTTTCAGTGACAATAATAGTTATTTGCATATTTACAGATCACTCAAACGAATGTATGAGTTTGCTGAGGTCATAGACCTAATTAACCACTGATCTTTATCTCACAGCCTGGCAGAAATAAGACAGGGTTAAATAATTGATGTATATTATTGTTGTTACTTTGGGATTTGCATAATGACCCAAGCAAAACAGAAGTGTATTAGTGGTCCTTCTATTTTCTATTTCTTATAAGGCTTCTGTGTTCTCTGTCAAGACTACAAACTTGATAAAAAGTGTTCTCAATCACTTCTCCCTTTGTCTCATATTGGATTGCATGTATTTAATGCAATCCTATGCATATACCATGTTGTATGATTGAAGAACTATATTTATTATCAGTGTAGTGGTGTTTGATGGTATTGTATGATGGTGATATTACTAAATGTAATTGTATGAGGCCAGCTGTGAAGGCTCCTGAGATAAAATGTAGTTGAGAATTGTCAGAAGGCCTTTCTTGCTACCACTACGACCTCACACTTAATTTTTTTTTATGAATGTGGCTACGTAAAGTGTCTAGGGTTATGATATGTAGTGTGGTGTAATAGGTTATAGATATACCCACAGATATTTAACAAGACTAATAATATTAATAAATGTTAAAATACACTGAACTAACTCACGTGTGTAAAATTTTTTGATAGAATTACATTTATTTTGTTGTGGATCAATTTTTTAGGTTGACCAGAACTTAAAAGGATTTAGAGATTATGAAAGAAATGCATGGAATATTATATCATAAATGCAATAGTGTACATATATATGTACTATACTAGTTAGTTTTATTAAAATGTTCTAGTAGTCATCTACTTGGGAGGATAGTTAATGTTTGTGCTGTTGGGGTGGCCTCATCACACCTGTCTATATTGACTACACAGTGTCCAGAAAATGGTGGGAATTTTTTATGGGGGTATTAGTAACTACACAGCGTTGGTGAATGTCCAGCAGACCAGAGGCTCACTCATCTTGTAGTTGTAGCTCTGGTGCTGAAATCAGGTGGTCCCACCTCTCCGTGCTGGCGGGCAATAATGGTGGTCTCTGTCACAAGTACTGCACAGATACACTCGAGTAAAGTCACCAACTGAATAGACACTGCTTTGTTGACAACAGAAACTCACAGCTCTGCAATCAAAGTATGGGCCATGTGTCAAAATCTATTCTCTACCCACGTCTGGACACAACACTGACACAACAACCACATCATACAGACAGGTCAGATCTCTCTGACCAAACAGCACATTTACCATGGTGGTTTTACATCAGATAGATCCTCCCAGACCATAGATTCTGAAAAATATTTATTAGTTGTCTGCCCTAAAAGAGGATAGGTAATATGTTTCATTATTCTCAACACTTGATCTGTCTTGCCTAACCCTTGCTGGAGTTTATGTACATTGTTGGTCCCTAGACCCTGACTTGGGCGGGGGGTCTAGAGCAAATCCCTACTTGTTTGTAAGGCTAGATTTCGATATGGCAGTATCAAATCACTCAAACATGAAACAATATTCAAAATATATAAGGAAATAATTTCAATCTTACCAGATTATGAATAAATAACACAGAATTGCTAGCAAAACTCAGCTGAGCTGCTGGCTATAGTATGGCGTCCCTAAATTTCTTTCACTTTCTTTCATATGGAAATCACCACACTTTAAAATCTGTGTCTATCACTGAACAACTATTGAGAAATGACCCCAAATCCGCGTCTAAGCGCCGACAATATGCTTGTCTGTGGCCAATCACTGCCTAGGTTTATTTTTAATTCAAATTTCCTACCCTAAAGTCATTTCAGTCATGCTTCAGTCAAGTATGGATGGTTATCTGTTAGTCTGTCCGTCTCTACTTGTGTTTCAACAAAAATGTACTTGATTTTTGAACCAACCTTTCTCTCCCCTCCAAAATTTTGTCGTTAAAAGTTATTTTTAGACACAGCCACCACAATATCCCCTCTCCTCCATACTACGTAGATTTGAACACCTGCGTCTCGAGGTCGTGTTTTTTTGTGCAAAATAGCGACACTTTTAGATTCAATACAGTCTGTCGATGATGTAAACTACACTGTCTTTTGTCATTATCTTCAATATTATCTATCCGTCTGTAAAATTAAGAACATATTAGTTCACTGCTCAGAATAGGCCATCCGGCCAACTAATTTTTATATTCCTAACATTAATATTAAGAAAAAAGTACTTTTTAATTTTGTAATATTTCGAACATCTGCGTTTAGCCGCTGAATTCAAATCAAGGGCTTGGTATCGCAAAAGCGTCCATTCCGCTGACAAAATGTAAGTCAGCGGTTCTCAAGCCTTGAGACCATGACTACCCTCCAAATGATTACTGCTCGAGTAGCAAAAATGTAAATCATTGGTTCTCAGACCTTGCCAGTAATGACACCCCAACATGTTAAAGCAGCAAAGGAAACTATTACCCGGTGGTTCTCAAACCATTGTTGACAGTGACCCCAGAATTGAAATACTGCTCTATGGGCACTAGGTGAACCAGTGGTTCTCAACCATTTGATGACCCCAGTCCATATCTCAGTTTGTGAAACTAATTGCCACATGGGGGAAACCACTGCTGTAAATAAGCAGACAGCCAGATAGAGACTGAGAACTCAAGATACGCTATAATGTCAGTTAAGAAGGAGTGTTTCATAGATAATAGATAACACACTGTTACCGAATGGTAGTTAGCATTGTGTTAATTTAATTTCTGATGGACGCTTACCGGCCATCAGACTTAGGAGATGATTGCTCTGGAAACCACTAATGGGATTTCAATTGTTTCCAGTCCACCCAGGTTGCGGTTACAAAGTACTAACCCAGGTTGCGGTTACAAAGTACTAACCCAGGTTGCGGTTACAAAGTACAAACCCAGGTTGCGGTTACGAGGTACTAACCCAGGTTGCGGTTACAAGGTACCTAAACAAGGTTACGGGTCCAGGGTACAAACCAGGGTACGAGTCCACAGTACCAAAGATTACCCCTACCCACCATACACTAATAACCAGGTTACCTTACCATACCAAACCATATCCTATCACCCAGTAACCATACCACACATCCCATAAGCAGAAGAGGTATTCAGCAGAGGTGACTTACCCCATCCTTATCTGTGATGTGCACTGAATCCAGGGAAGCAAACTCTGACACCCTCTGAACCCATTGAATCTGTTATGAGACCAAAGTGCTGGGGCAGACCAAATCAAGAGAGTCCGAACACAAATCATCTCCGCAGCTACTGCAGTCCTTGAGGAGATGAGTATTAACACCTACCAGCAAAACTACCATAGAAGAGATCTACTGTCCATTCTTCTTCTTCTTTGATCCTTAGCTGCCGACCGTCAAAGCAGTCAGTGGCCATCACGCCTAGTGGCGTCTTGTAGGGCAACAACAAATTGATTCCACTTTGCTCGGTCGGCGGCCATCCTTCGTACAGTGCCCCAACTCTGGTTCATTCTTTGCATCTCAACCTCCACAGTCCTCCGCCAAGTTGTTTTTGGTCGGCCTCTCTTTCGTTTTCCTTCAGGGGTCCAAAGCATAGCTGTTCTTGTGATGGCATCGGGGTCTCTTCTGAGAACATGGCCAACCCAGCTCCAGCGTCTGCCAGCTATGATGGTGTGCATGTCCTCTTGCTTGCTGCGAGTAAGCAGATCTTGGTTGGTGATGGTATTCGGCCAAAAGATTCGGTGAATTTTTCTTAGGCATGTTGTGTGAAAAGAGGACAATTTCGACATTTCCTTCTCTGTAACTCTCCAGTATTCCGCACCATAGAGAAGCACAGAAAGCACACAGTTCTGATATAATCTTAATTTTGTGCTTTTGCTGTATTGAGAGGACTTCCAGATGTTGTTTAGACTAAAAAAGGCTGTTCTTGCTTTGTTCATTCTGATGTTGATGTCTTTCCCTGCCCCGCCGTCTGGTGTTACTATGCATCGTAGGTATGTGAAGGTGTCTGTCTGTACCAGTTACTGATTCCTTGCTGATATGGGCTCAGGGTTGCTCACATTGAGCGTCATGACCTCTGACTTCTTTAAATTGATGTTCAAGCCCACCTGCTGGCTAAACTTATTAAGTCTATCCGTTTTTTCCTGGATGTGTTGATGTGAATGTGCTAGTAGTGCAATGTCATCTGCATATTCCAGATCTTCCAATGTAGAAAATGTAGTCCATCGTATTCCTCTTGGACTGCCCTCTGTTGTCTGGCGCATCACCCAGTCTATGACCATAGGATGACATAATAGTTGTTTTTTTTTTCTAAACAGTAGAGTTAAACTTTTTTTCATGTTTATATGTATATTCAGATTTGTGAGAATCTATACCCTTTTATTCAATTTAACTTATCAGCGTCTGTTGTTATTTTTCTTTTTAACTTTATTTGGGTTGTATTTTGTTTTAAATATAAATCTACACCCTGGGGGCTCAGCCATAATTCAATTAACTTCTATTGGGTCGGGATATTTTAAATGTGGCTGGACACCAAATCTCTTTCTCAACCTTATGTTCTTTACACCGTCCTTTTGTAGGATTCCTGAGGAAGAATTTATCGTCCAGAAAATATCCTGTTTAGGTGCCAGAATTCTCTTTTAAGTAAATTTCTAATACACTAATTCCCGAGGAGAGACAATGCATTCAACCTGCAGTCTGGAAGAGTTTCCTCTAATTATTATCTTAATTCTTCCACTCCATCAAGTCTGTCACCTTCTCCCTCAAAAAGAAAAAATTCGACGACAATAGCATTACAAGGAAGTCCTAATTCTGAAACCCCCAGAGTAAAAAGGACACAGGTTGACCAAAATACACACGGAGAAGAGAGCTGGAGAGAGACATGAAGGAAGACATGGAAAGAACTTGAACTGATGGCAAGTGACAGGGTGCCTATGCATATATTTGAAGAAGGTCTATGCTCCATGAGGAGCTAAAATGTATTTGATACTTGATGTGAATCACTTCCCTAACTGCAACGATTATCCTGAGTGCATAACATTTAATTTTATTTTGTGTATGCGTTTAATAGCAAATAAAAACTTTTTAAAACACTCTTTTTTTTAATGCTTTATTTTAATACGAAATCACAACGACTTAAGTTCGTATTCCAGCAAATCATAACAGATCTTCTTCACGTAGATAACAAAATACAGATTTTATGAAATTGTTTACTCTAAATTCAAACAACATCATCATATTGATTTGAAAACAGCTCCTTCTAGTCTCTCGCCTTACCCTGCGCGGTTACCGGGGGGTCTCTATACGACTAATAGGTCTTCTGCTTTCTCATGCATGTCATAACGCGATTAATATGAGGTTGTGTATGAGGTTGGCAACCTCATCATGTAAAACAAATTTCTACAGAAATTACCACGGCAAGAGCACTTGAAAGCTCGGGTTCTTGTGAAGTGAACCGAACGCTGTCGTGACTCCATACTCTATAAGCAACAAAAAGGGAAATTATACTGATAACTAGTGTAAAAGCCCGTCATAAGACGGGAATTAAATTCAAAAGCACCAATAGCTAACGGCAATTTTACTTATTCAAAAGTATTTTTTTTTAACCACTGTGCATCACCACAGTACACGAACTACGTAGCAGCAGCGAGGATCCCAATGTGTGTATACGGGATCACACATTCTATAAATATATTTTTGCGCACTCCTTCATTTGCGCATTCTTTTTTTTTTTTTTTGGTAAGTGCTACTATTTTCGGGAGAGTTCATATAAGGGAAACAATACAATTAATGTCTAACTTTCAACCAAAGTTGCATCCCTTAGCGTTACGCACTGACAGAAAAAGCTGGGATTTTATATATAGGACTAGTGTAAAAGCCCGTCATAAGACGGGAATTAAATTCAAAAGCACCAATACCTAACTGCAATTTTAATTATTCAGATACTTTTGGAAAAACAATGTTAGTTGTGAACATTAGATTGTCCATCAAAAGAACACTTTGATTTTCTGTTGTTTTAATTTGTACTTTTACATTGTTGGGATTTCTCGATCGAGAGAAAGCGATGTACAGCTGTCCGTGAGAGAAGACTGGCACGTTCAAAAAGATTCCAACATGTTCAAATGATTGCCCCTGAGATTTGTTGATGGTTATCGAAAACCGTTTACAGTTACATTTTATTGGCGCATGCACACCAACACTTGCGTACTTTTCTTTGTCGAGTGTTACTATTTTCGGGAGAGTACATACAGTGCAGACCTGATAAGGAGAACTCACCAGGGACCCAAGAAATAGTTCTTCTTATCAGAAATTCCTCTTATCAGATAAGAGTTCAAGCATATGGTAATGCATTTGCAACGTACAATGCAATAATGAATTAGCGTTAAATACGACAGATGTATGACACAGAAAATATGTAAATCACCAAAAGTGTTAATGAACAAAGTTGGCACAGATATCTAGATAATAACAGCACTTTTTACACTTTGAAAAGAAAAAGCTGCAATTTTCCTCTGTATCTTAGTACCCGTACTTGAATGAATAAAAATGTCTTTCCGTGACATCCTTAAATTCATAGAAATGATAAATTAAATCATCTTGGCATCCAGCCTGCATTATATACATGTTAGTTTTATCCATGCAATTTGAAACTTCCATCTGTGAAATAGTTTGTACCGTTAACCCACAGTCATCATTATCTCTAGAATTTGTAAACTCTTAAATGATAAAGCACTCTTAAATGAAAAAGTCTGTAATTTTCCTCTGTGCCTTGGTACCTGAGTTAATAAAATGTCTTTCCATGGCCTCTTTAAATCCAAAGAAATGAGAATTTAAATCATCTTGGCATCCAGCCTGCATTATATGCATGTTAATTTTATCCATGCAATTTGAAACTTCCTTTTGTGAAACAGTTTGCACTGGCAACCCACAGTCATCATCATCATCTCCATCTAGGTCAGGACTGGAAAGGACAGAAGATGAAAATGTTGGCATACACATCCCTAGAATATCAGCACTGGCAAGGCTAGCACTACATGTAGTAACAATATCATTGTCAATGTTGACAAAATCTTCTGCTGAAATGTTCAGTTCCTGATATAGTCGATGAAGCAAAGGTTCCATAGAAGTTTCAATTATAATACTGCCATTACAAGTATTTGATACAACCGTGTTTTCATCATCTGTATCATCTCCAACTTTAAAGCCTGCTTTTCGAAAACAGTTTGCAATAGTCACAGGCAACACTTTACCCCATGCAGATTTCAACATAACAATAGCGTCCAGAAGGGTTATCTTGAAGTCTTCAACAACCAAGTCTGCATCAATGTGACCTACAAGTTTGGACAACATTGCTGACCTATAATGAACCTTCAGATTTTGAATAATACCTTGGTCACAAGGCTGAAGTTTGGATGTCGCATTTGGTGGTAAAAATAAAAGTTCTGTTGCTTTTAGATTTTGAACATTTAGGTGGGCTGAACAGTTGTCAAGCACCAAAAGAACTTTGCGATGTTGACGTTCCATAGAATGATCAAATGCATGTAGCCACTTGGTGAAAATGTCTGATGTCATCCAGGCTTTTGAATTAGCTGCATAATCAACACACAATTTTTTAAAACCTTTAAAACAGCGTGGATTTTTGAATTTACCGATTACAAGTAGGCCTAATGGCAATTTTTCTGAACCATCCATATTTGTACACACAACAGCTGTGATTCTTTCTTTCGATTTTTTTCCCCCCATGACACTTTTCATTTCTGAAGGAAAAAGTCTTGTCAGGCAGCAATCTCCAAAACAATCCAGTTTCATCAGCGGAATTATACCTACTCATGGCTGGTTTTAGCACCTCCTCCGTCCATGACTCGGTAGTCGTTTCATTAACAGAATGCCTTTCCCCACACAAAGCTTTGTAAGTAATGTTGTGCCGTTTGTTAAAACGACCCAACCAGCCAGGACTACATTTCCAGCCAGTCCGACCTTCCAGAAGTGCTAACTCTTCTGCCTTTGCAGTTAATATAGGTCCATTTACAGGAACATTTGCTGATCTCGCCATGGTGAACCATTTTAGGAGTGCCGTGTCAACAACATCACACGCCGCTTTTCGGTTCTTCATTCTGTGACAATCAACTTGTCCACCATAAAACATTTTTCTGTACCGATCCTTATTTGTTATGATTCCTGAAAGCGTTGATTTTGGAATGTCGAATTCCTTTGCTATTTCCATTTTCTTTCTGTCACTATTTTCCACTTCTTGTAATAGCTCAATCTTTCTTTTCAAAGATATGGATTTTAACTTTCAAGCCATTTTTAGAGGGGAAATAACTCAAATTCTAACACCGACGAAGCGCGCAATTTCCGAAAATAGCCGAAAAATTGTACAAATGTCCAGGTACTGTATTTGAAAAAAGTTCGTCTTAAGCAGATCAAATTATATAGTCGGGACACGTTTAATCGTTCGGCATATCCGAAAATTCGTGATAAACGGATTCCGCTTAACCGGACATTTGTTACAAAGACAAAGAAGAAAAATTGCCGGGGATAAACAAATTGTTCTTCACAACAGAAATTCGCCACATCCGAGATCGCCTTAAGCGGTCTGCACTGTATAAGGGAAACAATACAATTAATGTCTAACTTTCAACCACAGTTGCATCTCTTAGCGTTACGCACTTACAGAAAAAGCTAAGGGTTTTATATATAGGACTAATGTAAAAGCCCGTCATATGACGGGAATTAAATTCAAAAACACCAATACTTAACGGAAATTTTATTTATTCAAATACTTGGGGGAAAATAATGTTAGGTGTAGACATCGTATTGCCCATCAGAAGAGCAACTTGTGTTTCGGTTGTTTTAATCGGCCGGATATTCACAATATAACTGGTACCTTCAGATATCATGTTATCGGAACTATTAGATCTAGAGTAAAATTCCATCATAACTTCTTTTTCTTCTTTGATCTTTAGCCGCCCACTGTTACAGCAGCCAGTGGTTATCATGCCTTATAGCGTCTTGCAGGGTAGCAACAAACTGCTTCCACGTTACTCGGTCGGCGTCATATGACGGAAATTAAATTTAAAGCACCAATACTTCATTGCAACCATTCATATCTAAAGCCTCCTTATTCTAGATGCAGAAAATGACTCGGAGGAAATCAAAGTCAGCAGACATCATCCAACCTTTGCGCACTTTTCTATGTTGAGCGCTACTATTTTCGGGAGTGTATTAAAAATAAACAAAATATTTGTTTTACATATATGCTGTTAAAATTCTGAACACCCACGCCGTTCAAGTGCACACTGTGCTTTGCGCAAAGAAAATCCACGCCGTTCAAGTTGCACACCGTGCTTTGGGCACTTTTCTGTGGCGGGTGTTACTATTTTAGGGAGCGTTACATACTGTTAGAAAAAGCTGGGATATTATATATAGGATGATGAGTTATTCATTTTTCACTCGACGCTCACTGAAGCATATTCCTATATTACACTTTCGTTGTCTTTTTTCCCGTTATCTAATACGCTAAATCGTCGCTCAAATACGCACTAATTCCACGTCTAATTATCTTGCCAAATAACTAATGGTAAAAGCTACATTCAACACCATGAAGCAAACACTAAATCTAAAAAATTAACTCACAATTTAAAACTGAAAATCATCAAATATTATTTAAACTCTTCGCAACGCAATGGTGTCGAAACATGAACAATGATCAAGCAAATAGAAGAAATAACTGAGGCCCTTGAGAAGTCGATATATAGAAGAATGGGACCCATCTCTTGAAAAGACAAGATACCAAATAAAAAGGTGCTAGAACACAGGTAAGAAAAGAGAATTAATAAATGAGATCAAAATTACCTAAGAATTTTTGGCCATATAAAAAAATAACACCTTGATAAAGATCATAATGGAAGGAAGAGATGAAGACAAACGTGCCCTAAAAGTGGAAAGATAACATCAAGAGATGGACAGGTAACAGTCTTTTAGAATGCAGCATCAAGACAAGAGACAGAAGACGTAAGAGATCTATTGCAGCCGACCTTCGATCTGCAGATGGCACCTGACGATTATGACTTATCTTGTGTTTTAAGGTTCATTAAGTTCAGTTTTCACTGTGGTACACAACAAACAAACGCGTAAACAGAAATCATGCGAAATTACAAAAAAAATTTTTTCTAAAATAGCTATATAACTCGATGTTTAAGCAAATTAGCCACGTCTAGTTTCTGGGGTCTCTGGTGAGACTATTGCTACTTCAGGCATGTCGTACAAGACGACTAATGTAGGGCTGGCCACCTCATCATGTTAAACAAATTGTTGCAGAAATGATCGTTGCAAGAACATGTGAATGCTTGGTGCAATCTTTCTGGAAGAGGAAACCAGCTGCAGTAGTGGTTACGTGCTCAATAAGGAGCAAAAAAGAGTGGATAAGCAAATCAGAAACAACAACAGAAAGGTGCATATTTATTCATAAATGTCCCTTTTTTCTCATTATGGAGCGTGGGCCACCATACTAGCTGGCTCCTTCCGGGAATCTTGCATCAAAGCCCTCGTGCTATTGTGGCGGTGGTTTCTATAGCAATTCGTTTTGCATGATGAGTTTGCCAGCATCATACACAATCTCATATTTGCTGCCTCTTAAGAGATGCCTGAGAAAACAGTAGAACTATTCTTTGTTTGCCTCCTTAGAAGAAAATTTACGGGGCGTTTTACCATGTCAGAAAATAGCATCTGTTGTTTGAGTATCAGAAACATGAAAATAAATTGTTTATCTGTGTAATTTCTACATACCTGCTCTGAACGGGGTCAAGGAAAGACCCACGCCTGAAAAACTTCAACCAATGGTCTATTAACTGGAACCTACTCTGACGATCTCTGGTCTGCGCCTGCTGATCGCCAGGGAAAGGCAACAGTTCCGGGCGGTCACGATTCGGAGATCCGTCTTCATTGAAGATTTGATTATTTCGGGTGGTTGCGGTAGAACCTGTTGTGGTGATTTGTGTTGTGGTTGCAGTTACCACAGAAGTTGTTGTGTCAGTTCGTTCAGTAGGTAAATTGCTTGTCGACTCTGTAGACATCGGTTTAGAAGTCCCGGCTGCATTTTTGTCGGAATTGCTTCCACTGTTACTTTTACCATTGCTGTTGAAGTAAGTAGGTCGATTCAGTAAGTGACTTAAGAACGACTCACCGTTGGACGGGAACGAACCGGTACCTTGCCCTGGCAACTTGTCGTCTACAATTACTCTGTCTGTTGTTGTTGTTCTTGTTGCTGATGATAAAGATGATGATGTAGTTGTAGTGAAGTTATTTCTGACTTGCAAAAAAATGTTTTGTGACATCCGATGGGAAGATGCATATGAGATGAGAGCCGCCAGCAAAATGATTGCGGCGGGTTGGATTATTTTACCACTGGTTGCCATTGTATTCCTTAGCTGAATGCAACAGTGTAGGAGATAATACAATTAAGCAAGTACAAGATACACAGACGATGTTCTGTCAATGTAAAATTCACAACGATATACAGCTCTTATAATTTCTGTTCTGATTCTTTTTTCTGATGAACTAAAGTCTGCGTTCCTGGTTCTTGCTTATTAAACGTATATCCCTTGAATGAGAATCTTGTAGAGTTGTTCCAATGAATTTTGGCTATCTTAATTTTCGCTAAATTTAAAATTGTTAAAATTATTAACAACCGGTATCTTTTAGCGAATAATTAGAATACTTGAACTGTTTTAATGTATATTAAGTGAATATTTCTAGTTAAATTAGTTTTCAATGAATTCTATATTCTTGTAGTCGGCTTGCTTGGTGCTTTCAGTATTTTGAATCCTTCTTACTTAAGTTTAGTTAGTTTCAGGTAAGTTCAAAAGTAGCACACGAATCACTGAGTTAAACTAGTCTGCACAAAAGAAGTCTCTGATGATATAGAAATTGTTCTTGGCCTGCAGGTAGACTGCATCCTTTTATATACCAGGGCAAACGTTCTCGTTCTGAAGAGTCACACATTACGAGTCCATTTTAGATTTTTTTTTTTTACAAGAAGACGCACTTTGTTACACTTTTTTTTTTTCTCAGAGATATTCATTGGTCTGTACCTCTTTCGTTAATGGAGTAATGTTGCAGTAACCGCCGGCTATATTTGATTAGCGATTTCTCGAATGTGGCGTTTAAAAAGGGAGAAAAAAATGTCACTATTTGCATTTGGGAAACATTTCGCCGTGAGGGGTTGGCTGTAGCAGAGTTTTTTGTTAGTTAGTGGCAATGTAATCAGACAAAGAAAGTTGTATTTGTTAGTAGATTTACAGAGCTCATAGTGTAAGTCCATATAATCATCACACTTCAAGTCCCTACGGAGCATAGGTCATGAACAAAAGTACGCCAGGTTTTCGTGTCCCGTGCTATAAACTCAATGTCCTAACATATCTTTTTTCATTCCGTTCATGTCTTTCTCCAATTCTCTTCTCCGCCGGTTCTTTGGTCTCCCTAAACTTCTCAAGCCCTGAGGATTTCAGAAAAAGGACTGCCTTGTAATGTTGAAAACAAGTTTCCTCAGTGTGTGTCCTATTCATCGCCAGCGTCTTCTTCTCATCTCTTGTCCCACTGGCACTAATTTGTTTCTCGTCACTAGTACCATATTAGTGATTTTGTCATATACCATTTCACTCCTTCTGTTATAATGACGTTCCCAATTATTGTTTACATGTTCCTTGCTGTTTATATATACCCTTCAAAAGAAGTTAAGGACAATTTTTATTAAGGGTGCAAAGTGAAATGAAAATGAACAATAAAAACACAGCACAACAAAATATAACATGACAAGCTTATCAGTGACAATCAACACTATTTTCATGCAAGCCTCTGAGCCACATTTCGGACAGTAAGACCTTCCTGCAACCACGCAATGGCTCTTCCTTTATCCACAACACTCAGCTTTCGTCGTTGAGGCATATTGTTGTGCAATGGTTATGCAGCACTTGTGTTGCTTATAAAGACAATTTTGTGAGTACAGCTCAAGACCAACACTATAGTCTCCCACATGCATCACTCATTTTTGGAATAGCAGGTATTTTTTTCATGCTCAGACATCATTAAAAACACCCACATTTTGGTGTCTCAGCAGCATTTTTTCAGCGTGCATGCTGAGCTAAACACTAGCCACACGGTATGTTAGTGGCCCACGCAGCACGTGTTGAATGTTTGTTGTTCGAGAAAAATCAATGTCAGATTAATTGCTTATGAAATATAATTTTTTTAATTTTTATTATTTTTGGGTCATTTTCACCTATTGGTCCTTAACTTCTTTTGAAGGGTATATATTATGATAGTGCGAGTAAGTAACCCACTAAAACATGTTGGATATGTGTGTGTGTGGGGGGGGGGGGGAATAATTAAGTTGCACTCTTTCTGCTGCATGTCCTGATGACGTCACTAACTCTCTTATGGTCATTTCATTGCTTTCTATTCTATTTCAAGTTCATAGAATCTTTGTAAGCAAACTTATCGTGACTTATGGTCAATGTACCACGAAAAAACAGTTGAAAGGTCTGCGCGCTCTTCGGTGTTCAAATTAGCTTTAGAGTGCAATGTGCGCCCTTTTCATTTTTTTTTTCCGATAAGGTGGTGAGATTTTTTTATGGTTCGTTGACTCAATCCATACGTCAAGATTGGGACATAGCTGGAGCGTTATACAGCCATCTTCGCCTTCTTACCAACTTCTCTTTTGCTGAGGAATCCTCGATTTATGGCTTGAAAAAGTCTCCCACCTGCTGCTCTTCGGGTAGCCAACTCTTCTTTGATGCCTCCCTTCCGGTCTATGACAGCTCCAAGGTATTTAAAGTGGTCGACCTGCTCCAGGACCTTTTCTCCCAGCTTAATCTGATGTCTTCTTTCCTCTCGTGATATCACCATGGTTTTTGTTTTCGAGCTGCTTATGATCATCTCTCTCTTCTCTAGCTCTTCCTTCCAAACTTGCAGGTTGAATTGAAGATGTGTCTCTAATTTAGCAATCAGGGCAACATCATCAGCAAATTCCAGCTCTGAAATACAGACCTGTCTCATCTTCCAATACCCCACTGAATACTTTCCTGTCCTCTCCTTACATGCCTTGATGACATCGTCCATGAGGAGTATGAAAAGATAAGGTGACAGGATATCACCTTGTCTTACACCAGTGGTGGTCCTGAATTCTTCTGACTTATGGTTTGCCGTCCTCACATAATTTCTGCAAGACTTGTAGAAGCTCTGTATAGCATGAATCAAAGGTGCTGGAATGTTCTTCCTTGCCAAACAGTCCCAGAGTTTGTTCTAGGGGACCTTGTCAAATGCCTTTTCCAGATCTAAGAAGCAAACATGGATCTCACTCTTATACTCCAGAACCTTTTTACTCAACTGTCTGAGTGTGAAGATTAGATCTTGAGTACTTCGGTTTGCTCGGAAGCCACACTGGACCTCATCCATTTGTGGCTCAGCTAGGTGTCTGAGTCTCTGCTCCAGGATTCTAGAGTAGATTTTACCAGGGACACTGAGAAGGGATATGCCTCTATGGTTTCCACATTGTCGGTTGTCACCCTTTTTGAAAATGAAGACACTGTACATAAATCAATCCATTTGAGAGAATGAAGCTGCCGATCGCAGTGGCAATGCTCCCTATGGCGCCCCATCAGATTGGGCGAAAAGAAGCTCACACGACAAGCAGAAGAGAAAAGAAGCTCACGCGACAAGCAGAAGATAAATGAACACGCTGAAAGGAACACCAGGAAAAAAAAAGCAGCTGAGGACTACCACCTCAGGGGCGCATTCCCATAGTCAATTATGATTGAAGGACCTACTACTACTACTACTACTACTACTACTACTACTACTACTACTACTACTACTACTACTACTACTACTACTACTACTACTACTTTCTAGTAGGGTTTAATTAACTTTCGTAGCTAAAAGGGAGGGGGCGCATGTCAAACCACTCTTCCCGGGCGCTGAACATTCTAAAACCTGCGCTACCTGCATCATTATTTTTTAAATATTAGGCATTTAGATTTGTTTCCACGTTCTTTTCTTTATTTTCCGCCCTTTATCCAAGACAAAGACCGTGTGTCCCTAACGTATGTCATTTTATGGTCCTTTGAAGACGTACATTTCCCTTTTTTTTCAGCGTAAAATTTGCTTTTATAATATATTTATTTCTTACAATTCTATCTATGAAACTAAAGGTAAATAATGTTTCAGACGTTGATTTTGTAAAGTGCTCAAACAGAATTCCATCCCATTCGTTACATTTCCGAAGAACACGCAACGTCAAACAAGACAGTCCTGCTAAAGCAAACACTCCGATCGAACCACTTGACACATTCTATGACACGCGTTGACGTCACAACTCTGGCTGCTAGAACGTCGAAGCTGCCGTCTGTTTGCATCTTGTAGGTTAATCCATTTTCTTTTCTGTTGCTTTAACGCGAGCGATACGAAAATAGATTTGGAGAGGAGACAGTAGGTTCTGATGGCGGATGTATAAGTCCCGGAGTACCGTACTAATGTCCTTAACTCTTTAGCATTCTCAGCTGTGCTCCTTCATTGCGTCTTCTTTGAACTCCTAGACCTGTTTCCTGCTACCTTGGGAAAACGGTGAAAAATATCGCTGGGCACCTGGAGGAAAATGTGCAAAACGACCTTGTTTGTTCTCAAACACGAAAAACTGCAAAAATGTCATTGATCTTACTGTGATCTGGCTCAGGTATTGAAGAATTCTGGTCAAACATCCACCTATTTTCAGATACACACAAAATGCAGAAGCATCCACGGGACTAGAAGGAGTGACGCTTTAAGTAACAGAATGACGTCCCAAGTGTAAACCTGAAGGTGCGGGCATTCATACTGATTTCTAAATATGGGGTGGACATATTCTGGCTGCGTATTGCTAGCGTAAGAAGCAATCCCTAAGATACTGAGAACTTCCGATAGGAAGTTACGTCATAATTCTGTACATCGATGAGTCGTTTTCAGTTTGGGAGATCCAATAGAAATGCTCCTGTGCCAGGCTCGTGGTACCTCCCAGGACGAGCCCTATTCATGGCTTCATCATGCTAGCCTGTAATCACCGGTAGTCTTTTTTTTCTGGGCTTGGTATTTGTTACGATCCTTAGTAGTTCAGGTAAAAGAAATTTTTTTTAATGTGTAATGTCATCATGCCCTGATATAACAACTCAAAGACTGTCTGTGGTTTGACGGCGCGTGTCTTGCTATCAAAAGACAAATATCTTATTGAAACTACTTTTTTGTGTGTAAACCCTAACTTGGAAGTAAGCTTCCCTTTAGGCAGAGTGGTTTGAGGGTTTGTCTCTCGCGGCTAAGTTATTGCTTTCCAGGTTCAATCAAAACCAGTTTACCAAACTGTAAATAGGTACCCGACTCTGCTCTTGAGTTCGGGAAGGCAAAAGCGACAAGGAAGGGTAGTGGTCCCAAAACCTCATAAAGCTGGACCCAGTGTAAGTAAAGTATGACACTTCACTCCCGTACGGTAGTACCTGTTATGGGATTACCTTGTTATGGAGTGAGCCTCTTACTTACTGAAAAAATACTCAGAGAACCTTTAGTAGAGATACATGTTGCGTTACTAAGCAACGTTGTGATCATGTCAATATACAGGGTGTTCATAAAGTCTCTTTACAATTTAACAAATTTATTACAAAGGCAAATGAAAAGACAACTATGTGGAAATTATTACAAAATGAGAAGTAGATATTAAAGTTTTTTTTGGCCTCATTTAATACACCTCTATATGGGCACCATTAGTTGCACGAAGCACATCAAGACGGTACTCGATTTCTTGCCATGTTCGCCATAGCATAGCCTCATCAATGGTGGCCATGGTATCAGTGATCTTTTGCTTTAGGTCAGTGATGTCCCGTATCTTTGTTCGATACACGATATCTTTAACATAACCCAATAGAAAGAAGTCTAGGGGAGTGATATCTGGTGAACGAGGTGGCCAGGGAATTGGGCCATCCCTTCCAATCCACCGGTCTGGAAATGTTTGATTTAGGAACCCACGAACATGCAGTCCCCAATGTGGTGGTGCACCATCTTGCTGGAAAATGATGGTTGGTTGAAGGTCATCTAGTTGTGATGCCATATATTCAGTCAAAAGGTCAAGGTAAACATTTGCAGTAATTGATGTCTCGTTGAAGAAAAATGGACCAATGATTCGATTGCACATGATCCCACACCACACATTCACCTTTGGACTATCTCGGTGAAGTTCCCTAGTCACATGGGGGTGTTCTGATCCCCAGATTCTCACATTATGGTATGTGATTAAAAACTTTGATAACCACTGAGTACATAGAACAAATCTGATTAAGATATCTCATCAATTGCCTTTGTAATAAATTTGTTAAATTGTAAAGAGACTTTATGGACACCCTGTATTTTCATTTTTCAATAATGTGACTCATTACCATTATCATCGTTACTTGCAGTTTCTCTTCCTATGAATCATGAAGACCCCCCATACATCTGAACCCCGTGCCACAAACTTGTGACAAAGCAATCATGAACTTTTATAGCTGTAGTTTCTGTTGCTATTTATTTCACTTGATGAAGTTGCCAGTCACAAGCATAACTTCATACTAGTCGCGTCTTACTACGTACCTCAGAGAACAGTAGGTTTATTTTTTCTGTGTATTCTGAGAGACGGCTTCTAAATAATGTCCATTCCTCTCCTATGATTGATTCTTAACAAAATTCCAGCACTCTTAAATGTTTGTTTCAGCGAAAAACTACGTATTGTAGCAGTTTACAGCTGGGCTACGAAATCTGCGCCTTTCGGCACGGCACAACCGATTTCACCAAGCATTATTTTCGGGTTTACTTTTCTCAGCCTTTGGCTGTCCTCACCCTTCCTGCGAAGCAGCAGTTGGTTTGGAAACAAGAGTTTTCCTTCTGCTAGATGAGTTATCATCCACGATTTACGAGCTTCATCTACCCTGCGCTTTCTGGTTTTAGGGCGCCAAAGACTCGCCCCTCGTCTCTTCTCCTGTTAGTAAAAACAGGGCTCGCCACGAGAAGGCCAGCTGTTGCTGTTCGAGGATGTGTTGCGCATACTTAAGGAGGATTTAACGGAGTTGACAGCTCGTCCTCCACTCCATTCCCGACTATAGTAGAAACATTCCTCCAGAACTGTCGGCTCCATAAGAGGAGCTGAGTGGTAGCACGGCCCTCTCCTGCCCCGTTGAGGGAGAAACTGTATGCTGACGTGAGAAGCCTGAGACGGGCTCCAACATTATAAGGGAAGAGTACCTCACTTTTTCTATCTTTATTTTTCCTCTCTCTCTCTCTCTCTCTCTCTCTCTCTCTCTCTCTCTCTCTCTCTCTCTCTCTCTCTCTCTCTGTCTCTGTCTGTCTGTCTGTCTGTCTGTCTGTCTGTCTATCTATCTATCTATCTATCTATCTATTTATCTATTTATCTTTCTATCTATCTGTCTGTCTGTCTATCTATCTATCTGTCTGTCTGTCTATCTATCTATCTGTCTGGCTGTTTATCTATCTATCTATCTGTCTATCTATCTATCTGTCTGTCTGTCTGTCTGTCTGTCAGTCTATCGCTCTCTCTCTCTTTCTTTCTCTTCAATTTTGTTTTGTTCTGCTTTAGAGTTACGTCTCAAAATGTCACCAAATTGTGATCATTAGGCACCCACTTCCCCTGTGTCCCCCCGCATCGGTGTCTAGCTAATTATTTATTTTCAAAATCTGACTTTTGTCATGTCTAGTATATGACCAATGTACTTTACTTCATTCATGTCTAGTATATGACCAATCTACTTTATTTCATTCATGTCTAGTATATGACCAATCTACTTTACCTCATTCATGTCTAGTATATGACCAATCTACTTTACCTCATTCATGTCTAGTATATGACCAATCTACTTTATTTCATTCATGTCTAGTATATGACCAATCTACTTTACCTCATTCATGTCTAGTATATGACCAATCTACTTTACCTCATTCTTGTCTAGTATATGACCAATCTACTTTACCTCATTCATGTCTAGTATATGACCAATCTACTTTACCTCATTCATGTCTAGTATATGACCAATCTACTTTATTTCATTCATGTCTAGTATATGACCAATCTACTTTACCTCATTCATGTCTAGTATATGACCAATCTACTTTACTTCATTCATGTCTAGTATATGACCAATCTACTTTACCTCATTCATGTCTAGTATATGACCAATCTACTTTACTTCATTCATGTCTAGTATATGACCAATCTACTTTACCTCATTCATGTCTAATATATGACCAGTCTACTTTACCTCATTCATGTCTAAGTATATGACCAATCTACTTTATTTCATTCATGTCTAGTATATGACCAATCTACTTTACCTCATTCATGTCTAGTATATGACCAATCTACTTTACCTCATTCATGTCTAGTATATGACCAATCTACTTTACCTCATTCATGTCTAGTATATGACCAATCTACATTACCTCATTCATGTCTAGTATATGACCAATCTACTTTACCTCATTCATGTCTAGTATATGACAAATCTACTTTACCTCATTCATGTCTAGTATATGACCAATCTACTTTACCTCATTCATGTCTAGTATATGACCAATCTACTTTACCTCATTCACGTCTAGTATATGACCAATCTACTTTATTTCATTCATGTCTAGTATATGACCAATCTACTTTACCTCATTCATGTCTAGTATATGACCAATCTACTTTACCTCATTCATGTCTAGTATATGACCAATCTACTTTACCTCATTCATGTCTAGTATATGACCAATCTACTTTACCTCATTCATGTCTAGTATATGACCAGTCTACTTTACCTCATTCTTGTCTAGTATATGACCAATCTACTTTACCTCATTCATGTCTAGTATATGACCAATCTACTTTACCTCATTCATGTCTAGTATATGACCAATCTACTTTATTTCATTCATGTCTAGTATATGACCAATCTACTTTACCTCATTCATGTCTAGTATATGACCAATCTACTTTACTTCATTCATGTCTAGTATATGACCAATCTACTTTATTTCATTCATGTCTAGTATATGACCAATCTACTTTACCTCATTCATGTCTAGTATATGACCAATCTACTTTACTTCATTCATGTCTAGTATAAGACCAATCTACTTTACTTCATTCATGTCTAGTATATGACCAATCTACTTTACTTCATTCATATCTAGTATATGACCAATCTACTTTACTTCATTCATGTCTAGTATATGACCAATCTACTTTACTTCATTCATGTCTAATATATGACCAATCTACTTTACTTCATTCATGTCTAGTATATGACCAATCTTCTTCTTCTTCGATCCTTAACCACCGACCGTCAAAGCAGTCAGTGGCCATCACGCCTAGTGGCGTCTTGTAGGGCAACAACAAACTGATTCCACCTTGCACGGTCGCTGGCCATCCTTCGTACAGTGCCCTAACTCTGGTTCATTCTTTGCATCTCAGCCTCCACAGTCCTCCGCCAAGTTGTTTTTGGTCGGCCTCTCTTTCGCTTTCCTTCAGGGGTCCAAAGCATAGCTGTTCTTGTGATGGCATCGGGGTCTCTTCTGAGGACATGACCAACCCAGCTCCAGCGTCTGCCAGCTATGATGGTATGCATGTCCTCTTGCTTGCTACGAGTAAGCAGATCTTGGTTGGTGACGGTATTCGGCCAAAAGATTCGGTGAATTTTTCTTAGGCATGTTGTGTGAAAAGAGGACAATTTTGACATTTCCTTCTCTGTGACTCTCCAGCATTCCGCACCATAGAGAAGCACAGAAAGCACGCAACTCTGGTATAATCTTAATTTTGTGCTTGTGCTGTATTGGGAGGACTTCCAGATGTTATTTAGGCTAAAGAAGGCGGTTCTTGCCTTATTCATTCTGATGTTGATGTCTTTGCCTGCCCCACCGTCTGGTGTTACTATGCTTCCTAGGTATGTGAAAGTATCTGTCTGTACCAGTTGCTGATTCCCTACTGATATGGGCTCAGGGTTGCTCACATTGAGCGTCATGACCTCAGACTTCTTTAAATTGATGTTCAAGCCCACCTGCTGGCTAAATTTATTAAGTCTATCCGTTTTTTCCTGGATGTGTTGATGTGAATGTGCCAGCAGTGCAATGTCATCTGCATATTCCAGATCTTCCAATGTAGAAAATGTAGTCCATCTTATTCCTCTTGGACTGCCCTCTGTTGTCTGGCGCATCACCCAGTCTATGACTGTTAAAAATAGAGTGGTTGATAAGGGTCATCCCTGTCGTATTCCTGTCTTCACCTCGAAGGTTAGGTTGCTCTGCCCAACACTACACGTAAAGTTGGCATAGAGGCTTTTTATGATTGACACTATGCAGCTTGGAATTCCATAAGCCCTCAGTCTTCTTCTTCTTCGATCCTTAACCACCGACCGTCAAAGCAGTCAGTGGCCATCACGCCTAGTGGCGTCTTGTAGGGCAACAACAAATTGATTCCACTTTGCACGGTCGGTGGCCATCCTTCGTACAGTGCCCCAACTCTAGTTCATTCTTTGCATCTCAGCCTCCACAGTCCTCCGCCAAGTTGTTTTTGGTCGGCCTCTCTTTCGCTTTCCTTCAGGGGTCCAAAGCATAGCTGTTCTTGTGATGGCATCGGGGTCTCTTCTGAGGACATGACCAACCCAGCTCCAGCGTCTGCCAGCTATGATGGTGTGCATGTCCTCTTGCTTGCTACGAGTAAGCAGATCTTGGTTGGTGATGGTATTCGGCCAAAAAATGCGGTGAATTTTTCTTAGGCATGTTGTGTGAAAAGAGGACAATTTTGACATTTCCTTCTCTGTGACTCTCCAGCATTCCGCACCATAGAGAAGCACAGAAAGCACGCAGCTCTGGTATAATCTTAATTTTGTGCTTGTGCTGTATTGGGAGGACTTGCAGATGTTATTTAGGCTAAAGAAGGCTGTTCTTGCCTTATTCATTCTGATGTTGATGTCTTTGCCTGCCCCACCGTCTGGTGTTACTATGCTTCCTAGGTATGTGAAGGTACAGTAGAACTCCATTTATCCGAACCCCATGGGACCGAGCATCGTTCGGATAATCAAATGTTCGGATAATTGGATTACATAATGTATCGAGTACATGTACACATATTTCTAAAAATAATTAACCATCACAAGGAAAATACACTATAAAACATATTTACTTGTACTGTAATAATAATACCCACACTGTATTAGATCACTGTATCACCAAAATCTTTTATTACACTGCAGTGCATGTACTACTTGTATTAATTATTTTTGTTAAGAAAGAGAAATGTTTTCAAAATAACATTACAAACGATTCAAAACCAGGCGCAACTTACGTATATATGTACTTGCACAGATGTAGCCCACTATTTAAAATAATGAGGAATCCTCTTTTGCACCAAACTGGATAGTCTCCTTTTGGCTGCTAAGTCCCGCATTCTCTTCAACAGCAGAAGCTGTGTAGGACAGCTGTCATCTTCTTGCTCGTACCAAGCCATAGCTGTTTCTAGTGCTATAAAGGCCTCTTCAGGACTTGGTCGACGTTTTGGTTTTTCTTCATAATCTACAAGTACATCATGTACTTCTGAGGAGTCTTCATCATCGGTCACTACATGTATTTGGTTTTCTTCTTGCACAAAAGACAAAATTTCTTCATCATTCAAAAACTGAAAACCAGAATCATTATCATCTTCTAGCCACATGTGTGCATCATCTTTGTCACAGTCCGAAAATCCGGGCATTGCTTGAAACAGTTCCACAACTTCATTTATACAATCATCATTTGTGTTCACTGCAGTAGTTTCATTTCCTCCTTTTTTCCCAAGCAATCTACTCCAAGCCTTGTTGAGATTATCTTGTGACAGGGTGGTCCAAGCATCAGCTAACATATAGCAGCAGTCTTTGAGATTAAGCTTTTTGGAAAACGCCACCACACTTTCTTCATCTTCAGCCAACAATAAACGACGCAGGACTTCCTTCTTGTACATCTTTTTAAGCTTTGCTATAACACCCTGATCCATTTGTTGAATCAGTGCTGTTACATTGGGAGGCAGAAAAATTACTTTAAAATTTGCATCAACTGCATTCAATGTATCCGTCTCTGGATGAGATGGTGCATTGTCCAGTAGAAGAATTACTTTTCCAGTTTTCTTTTCTTGTTCTCTCAACCTCTTCACATTTGGGATGAACTGATTTGTATACCAATCAAGAAATATTTCACTATTCATCCAAGCACTCATCTGTGCTTTGTAGCACAATGGGAGACATGTCACATTCTTTAAACATCGTGATTTTTTGGCTTTCGTGATCATTAGCACCGGTAAACGATGACTTCCACTGGCATTCGCGGCTACCAAAATTGTTACTCTCTCTCTTTGCACTTTTTAAACCCAGGGGCAGCTGCTTCGCGCTGAGATGCAAGTGATTTTTGAGGCAATGATTTCCAGTATAAGCCAGTCTCATCGGCATTATACACATTATTTATTATTATTATTATTCCTTTGACCGCCGACCGACTAAGCAGTCTTCGGCCATAACACCTTGCGGCGTCATTAGGGCAACAAGAAATCGTCCGTTGTTCCGTCACACCTAACGGCGTATATTGGTACAACAGACTTTTAATTGTTGTTTCTGTGATCAATGTGACAAGCAAGCGGTAGATCAGTCCGCTGTGGCATTATACACATAATCGAGTGAATAACCTTCTTCTTCCCAAAAAAGCCAAGAATGTTTCTTTAAAATTTTTAGCGGCAGTTGCATCGCTAGATAAAGATTCCCCTTGAATCTCCAATTCTCGTATGCCATGACGAGATTTAAAGTTTCTTAACCATCCCTGGCTGCCTTAAAGTCAGGAGGACCGTCAAGTTGATTGTTGAACTGAAGTGCCTTTTCACGCAACAGAGAACCAGAGATAGGTTCCCCTTTGCTTCTTCTTTGCACAAACCATATATACAAAGCCTCTTCCAATTTCACATCTTTCGCATTTCTCATGGTTTTACGTTTCTTCGACCCATTTTCACTATCAAATTTCGATGCAAAACTCATAATTTTATCCTTGTTACTTTTGATGTCAGAGACGGTAGCTTTCCCAACATTGAAAATCCTCGCAAGTGAAGACACAGTTTCACCTTGTCCTAGTCTCTTGATAATTTCTGTTTTCATTTCAATTGACAAAACATTGCGGTTCCTTTTATATGCTTTAGGCCTACTGGAAGATGCCATATCGCACAGAGAAATACTTGTACACCAAAATTATTCTGCTGTAGTAGCAGACACAATTATTTTAAGCTGAACTGTCTGTTTAGCCAGTGTTCTACCTAGAACGCACACGTACACTGGATTGGTAAACCAGATATTAACTGACTTTATGATCTAACTGACTTCCTATACGTAAGCGACCGACCATTAGCCATCCCATTCTCTACAAATTGTTCGCACACATTTGAAGTTTGCCGCATCAAAAGATTCAGAATTTTAGTCTAACGTGACTGTGGCATCTGATTTTTTTTTTTTCTGGAAAAAGTGTTCGGATAATTGGATGTTCGGATAATTGGGGTTCGGATAAATGGAGTTCTACTGTATCTGTCTGTACCAATTGCTGAATCCTTACTGATATGGGCTCAGGGTTGCTCACATTGAGCGTCATGACCTCAGACTTCTTTAAATTGATGTTCAAGCCCACCTGCTGGCTAAATTTATTAAGTCTATTCGTTTTTTCCTGGATGTGTTGATGTGAATGTGCCAGCAGTGCAATGTCATCTGCATATTCCAGATCTTCCAATGTAGAAAATGTAGTCCATCTTATTCCTCTTGGACTGCCCTCTGTTGTCTGGCGCATCACCCAGTCTATGACTGTTAAAAAAAAGAGTGGTTGATAAGGGGCATCCCTGTCGTACTCCTGTCTTCACCTCGAAGGTTAGGTTGCTCTGCCCAACACTACACGTAAAGTTGGCATAGAGGCTTTTTATGATTGCCACTATGCAGCTTGGAATTCCATACGCCCTCAGTATTTTCCATAAACTGTCCCTATGTATGTTGTCAAAAGCCTTTTCAAAATCAACAAAATTTATGTAAAGCTGTCTTTGCCATTCTGAGCACTGCTCTATAATGTTCCTGAGAGTGAATATATAGTCTACACATCTTCTGTTCTTTCTAAATCCTGCTTGTTCTTTCCTCAGTTTGTAGTCTACTGCCTTTGAAATTCTCTGTATAATTATCCTGCCTAGTATTTTGCTGGGAACTGAGAGAAGAGTGATTCCTCTCCAATTATTGCAGTCTGAAAGATCTCCCTTCTTGGGCAATTTGACAATTATTCCTTTGTTCCACTCTGATGGTGTTGTCCCCGTTTTCCACACTTGTGCAAATAGTGGTTCTAATAGTTCTGCTGCTAGCTCAGGGTCTGTCTTAAATAGCTCATGACCAATCTACTTTACGTCATTCATGTCTAGTATATGACCAATCTACTTTACTTCATTCATGTCTAGTATATGACCAATCTACTTTACTTCATTCATGTCTAGTATATGACCAATCTACTTTACCTCATTCATGTCTAGTATATGACCAATCTACTTTACCTCATTCATGTCTAGTATATGACCAATCTACTTTACTTCATTCATGTCTAGTATATGACCAATCTACTTTACCTCATTCATGTCTAGTATACGACCAATCTACTTTACCTCATTCATGTCTAGTATATGACCAATCTACTTTACTTCATTCATGTCCAGTATATGACCAATCTACTTTACTTCATTCATGTCTAGTATATGACCAATCTACTTTACCTCATTCTTGTCTAGTATATGACCAATCTACTTTACTTCATTCATGTCTAGTATATGACCAGTCTACTTTACCTCATTCATGTCCAGTATATGACCAATCTACTTTACCTCATTCACGTCTAGTATATGATCAATCTACTTTACTTCATTCATGTCTAGTATATGACCAATCTGCTGTACCTCATTCATGTCCAGTATACGACCAATCTACTTTACCTCATTCATGTCTAGTATATGACCAATTTACTTTACCTCATTCATGTCTAGTATATGACCAATCTACTTTACCTCATTCATGTCTAGTATATGACTAATCTACTTTACTTCATTCATGTCTAGTATATGACCAATCTACTTTACCTCATTCATGTCTAGTATATGACCAATCTACTTTACCTCATTCATGTCTAGTATATGACCAATCTACTTTACCTCATTCATGTCTAGTATATAACCAATCTACTTTATTTCATTCATGTCTAGTATATGACCAATCTACTTTACCTCATTCATGTCTAGTATATAACCAATCTACTTTACTTCATTCATGTCTAGTATATGACCAATCTATTTTACTTCATTCATGTCTAGTATATGACCAATCTACTTTACCTCATTCATGTCTAGTATATGACCAATCTACTTTACCACATTCATGTCTAGTATATGACCAATCTACTTTACCTCATTCATGTCTAGTATATGACCAATCTACTTTACCTCATTCACGTCTAGTATATGACCAATCTACTTTATTTCATTCATGTCTAGTATATGACCAATCTACTTTACCTCATTCATGTCTAGTATATGACCAATCTACTTTACCTCATTTATGTCTAGTATATGACCAAACTACTTTACTTCATTCATGTCTAGTATATGACCAATCTACTTTACCTCATTCATGTCTAGTATATGACCAATCTACTTTATCTCATTCATGTCTAGTATATGACCAATCTACTTTACCTCATTCACGTCTAGTATATGACCAATCTACTTTATTTCATTCATGTCTAGTATATGACCAATCTACTTTACCTCATTCATGTCTAGTATATGACCAATCTACTTTACCTCATTTATGTCTAGTATATGACCAAACTACTTTACTTCATTCATGTCTAGTATATGACCAATCTACTTTACCTCATTCATGTCTAGTATATGACCAATCTACTTTACCTCATTTATGTCTAGTATATGACCAATCTACTTTACCTCATTCATGTCTAGTATATGACCAGTCTACTTTACCTCATTCATGTCTAGTATATGACCAATCTACTTTACCTCATTCATGTCTAGTATATAACCAATCTACTTTACCTCAATCATGTCTTAGTATATGACCAATCTACTTTACCTCATTCATGTCTAGTATATGACCAATCTACTTTATCTCATTCATGTCTAGTATATGACCAATCTACTTTATTTCATTCATGTCTAGTATATGGCCAATCTACTTTACTTCATTCATGTCTAGTATATGACCAATCTACTTTACTTCATTCATGTCTAGTATATGACCAATCTACTTTACTTCTTTCATGTCTAGTAAATGACCAATCTACTTTACCTCATTCATGTCTAGTATATGACCAATCTACTTTACCTCATTTATGTCTAGTATATGACCACTTTGCCAATAACTTGCGATGAATTCACGCTGGACGAGATCAAACAAGCCGTTAAAAGATTAAAAAATTTTAAAGCTGCTGGAGTTGATGAAATTTCAGGGGAAATGATTAAAGCAGTTAATGACAACAACCTCTTGAGAATTTTAGATATTATAAATGAAGTATGGAGAGAAGAACAACCACCACAACAATGGAAAGACGTATTATTGTAAAGTTACCGAAGAAAGGTGATCTATCAGACTGTAATAACTGGCGTGGTATATCTCTATTATCAGTACCTGGAAAATTATTATGTTGCATGATGTTAGAAAGACTTAAATTGCATGCTGACGAAAAGATCAGAGAAGAACAAGCGGGTTTCAGGCCCGAAACGATCATGTATTGATCAAATATTCACACTAAGAACAATTATAGAAGAATCAGTGGAAAGGCAATCGCCACTTATTATCACCTTCGTCGATTTTCAAAAAGCCTTTGATAGTCTACACCGCCCATCATTGTGGAAGATACTTACAATCTATGGTTTTCCCAACAAAATATGTGAATATAATCAAAGCGCTATATGACAATGCAAGATGTTGTGTTAGAACAAATAAAGGGAATACAGAATGGTTTACAGTAGAAACAGGGGTGAAACAAGGCTGTATTATGTCACCACTACTTTTTGGAATAGCTATTGATTGGGTTATGAGAAACTATACCCACAATGAACAATTGGGTATAAAATGGACAAATGGAAAATTCCTGGGGGACCTGGATTTCGCAGATGATGTAGCATTCTTAAGTTCAACACCAAGACAATCCCAGGAAGCAATAAATAATTTGTGTCATCTCTCGGTTAAAATTGGTCTCCAAATAAATGCCTCTAAAACTAAAGCTATGAACTTTTCTAACGAGACCTTTGATATCATCTTGAACGGGGGGAAAAACTACAGAAAGTTGAAAGTTTCAATTATTTAGGCAGTAAAATGACTCAGGATGGTGACACAACAAGAGAAATCCATACTAGAATTGCTTTGGCAGCTAGCGCCTTCAATCGATTATCTAACATTTGGAAATTACGATCATTGAATATACATACCAAGCTTCGTCTGTTTAATTCAAATGTTATCTCAGTGTTAACATACGGCTGTGAGAGTTGGAAACTAACAAAATCATTGGAGAACAAGCTGAATACATTCGAGAACAAATGTCTTAGAAAACTCATGAACATCAGTTGGAAAGAATTCAAGACTAATCGACAAATAAGAGAAGACTCTAAGCAGAAATATGTCTCCGACTATATAAGGAAAAGACGATGGTCATATATCGGTCATGTCCTACGAATGCAAAACAACAGAATACCACTACAGGCGCTCACTTGGGTTCCTGAGGGTAAGCGGAAAAAAGGAAGACCAAAAGAAACACTCAGAAGAACAATAATAAGAGAAGGAAGAACGTTGGGCCTAAATAATGTGCAAGAGCTAAGAGGAGTGGCGTCACAACGAACAACCTGGAGAGCACTGGTTTCTGCCTTATGCGCCGTGTTTGGCGCTTAAAGAATTTATTATTATTATATTATTATATGACCAATCTACTTTACTTCATTCATGTCTAATATATGACCAATCTACTTTATTTCATTCATGTCTAGTATATGACCAATCTACTTTACCTCATTCATGTCTAGTATATGACCAATCTACTTTACCTCATTCATGTCTAGTATATGACCAATCTACTTTACCTCATTCATTTCTAGCATATGACCAATCTACTGTACCTCATTCATGTCTAGTATATGACCAATCTACTTTACCTCATTCATGTCTAGTATATGACCAATCTACTTTACTTCATTCATGTCTAGTATATGACCAATCTACTTTACCTCATTCTTGTCTAGTATATGACCAATCTACTTTACCTCATTCATGTCTAGTATATGACCAATCTACTTTACCTCATTCTTGTCTAGTATATGACCAATCTACTTTACCTCATTCATGTCTAGTATATGACCAATCTACTTTACCTTATTCTTGTCTAGTATATGACCAATCTACTTTACCTCATTCATGTCTAGTATATGACCAATCTACTTTAACTCATTCATGTCTAGTATATGACCAATCTACTTTACCTCATTCATGTCTAGTATATGACTAATCTACTTTACTTCATTCATGTCTAGTATATGACCAATCTACTTTACCTCATTCATGTCTAGTATATGACCAATCTACTTTACTTCATTCCTTTATTTCCTACCCTTCAGCTCCCAAAGGAGCATAAGCCTTCTGCAAACTCAAGCCGAGTCCTCCTGTTCCGTGCCACCTCCTCAAGGTCTTTCTATGTCCTCCTCATCTCATTCATTTTGGTCTCCAGTTTTCTTCTACATTCGTTTTTTTTTTTTGGTCTTCCTCTACCTTTCCTACACTGGTTGTTCCAGATGAAGGACTGCCTTGTAATACTACAAACAGGTTTCTTCAATGTTAACCTCATCTATCCCCAGCGTCTTATCTACTTTATTTGATCTGGTATTTAATTTTCTTTAATTATGTACGTTCTTCATTTCCCTGTGTTTCTTAATCTGTCTTCAAACGTTACACCCTACATTTTTACTCCAAAAGATTGCCTTTAATTACTCTTAGGGCACTTTCTTTATTGTAAGCTGTCAATGTTTGTACAGCATACACAGCTCTCTATTCAGAACTGGATTAAAATCGTGGGTAGAAAAGTGTTCTCTCTCCCCCTTCCAAAACTCACTTGAGTGTCATTTCTTTGAGTTTTTTGCTACATTTTTGCTTATATGAGTGCTGGTGACAGCTAGACGAGTATGGCTCTTTCTGAAAGTGTATCATCAAGCGAGTAGGCGTCGTGCCAGCGATTTCGTCGGGCCCCTAAACTCATCCCTTGTTCCTTTATTCCATTCTCTACATTGGATCAAGCCTTGGATTGTAACCGTCAACTTATTATTCCTCACACTCAGTATATATATATATATATATATATATATATATATATATATATATATATATATATATATATATATATATATATATATATATATATATATATATATATATATATATATATATATATATATATATATATATATATATATATATATATATATATATATATTTCATTGGAAGTATACGGAATTCAAAATAAATCCAAATCCATCACACACCAAAAAAATAATCTTCACTAAATGTGAAGGCAATCCAGTTACGTGGGTCACAAACATGGAGGACATCAGAAAACAACCAAATTGTTACAGATTTTCATAAACAGGTGTTGACGCAGAACAGAAGAACTGTAATGATATGACAAGATCATAAATGCGCAACTGAAGGGAGAAACCAGACAAGCACCACTGAAGCATGAGGTGAGGTTAAGTCGCTGGCGTTGTGTAGGATACACAATAAGGGAACCAGATGATATTATTACAAGCCAGTCTGTGGTGAAGTGGGATGTTATAAATATTTATAGGGGACTTAGTGTACTGACTGAGATCAGCTGTGAAGGTATCTATATCTATTAAAAGTAGTGTATTATAGATAACCTTACTTGCTACCACATATCTCTTTATCTCAGTCAGAATTATTCTGGAATAGTGTGATGCTACGTTATGTGTCTAGGGTATGTGTATGAAGAAGTGTAAGTCACAACAACAGACAGATAAACAATTTAATGTAATCCACTACTCTTGACAACACTGTGACACTCACATACATATAACACTCTATGAGAATAGCTTAAAGAAGTCACTCGTAACGGTTCAAATAACAATATGTATTCATTACTAGCATGAATGAATATGTGTCCTGATTCAACTACAAGGGAATCAGGAATCACAATCAATTTAAATTACAAGTTATGTACAGAATGTATTTAATATGAATATTGTAGTGACATATATTATTACAAATGTTCTATGTGTGTCAGTTGTGTAGTAGTAAAATGAGGTAATACTGGTTTTGTTTTGTTCAAGCTCTGTTGGGATTTGTCATCATGACTTCAATAGTTTGTCTTTAGGGACCAGTATTGGAGATGTTCACAGTTCCTGATTTTAAGACAAGGAAATTCCCCTCTGAATAGTATTTTTATAAAGTTATTTCAAGATGAGGGGACATAATGTTGAGCTCAGCTGGCCAACTCTGCTTATCTTGAGTGATGGCGGCAGGAAAGGACTCCTCTGCTCGAATTCTCCTCTGGGTTCAGGAGACACCTCACTGATAGCTAAAAAGACCAAGGAGTATGCTGTCCGACTCTGGATTCAGCAAATCTCTGACCAGATGCTGCTCAGTACCATCAAGACCACTGTCCCTGAAATCAAGAAGGATGTACCTTCTACTTCATAACTAATTTATATTCTCTTTTACACTGATCACAATACAGCACAAACATTGCGTTCAGAGCGTTAGGCCAACAGTCAGCTTCATCTGAAATACTTTATACCAGCATTACCATCCTTAATGGTCACTACGCCTCTGCACTTCCAGCATTATTTCTTTCTAGTCAATCATCCAGGTGTCAGTGTACTGTTTGGCCATTCCATGCCGTTTTACTTCTCTCCGACACCCTCTGTTCAGGCTGGAGCATTTTAGGCTTTACCTCACGTTTGCCACTGAACTACACATATATATACAGGCATAAATCAACAATTCACATTCAATTTTCATTAAAAGATATTAAATGGTTCAAGCTTACCACAATTCATACGAATAACACAGATACGTTGATTAGCAATGAATTCTGGCACAAACTGGCACAAACTTCCATCTGCCTATGTTCCAGGCTTTTATTGAGCCAAATATATGCTGGCTTCAACGCACTGATGCTTTATCAAGCTATTTTAAACAAGTGGTTTCGAACTAACGCTCCCAAGTGTGTATATCAGCGAGTCTGACCAATGAGCCCCGTTTCGACAAGTGTTTGAAAAAATGTTACCTTTCCCCGTTTCCCCTAACAACCAAGATAGTATTTATAGCCTGACCAATCGTGGTTAGGCTTTCATTTGTTGCGCTCCAATCAATTTGGAGTTTACATGGTAGGCTATTTATGTAACGTAAGGTTTTTTTCAAACACGTTATAAAAAATTTTATGAGCAGAAATGATTTCATGCTGTCAGGCAGCCTCACTATTTTATTTTGGGTATAATTTATTAATTCCTGGACTATTGGCGTAACGTTTTACATATTATTTGTCAGCAAGCCCTAAGGAACCCAATAATACTAATTTAAGGAGCTACGTGGCTGCGTTCAAAATATGCAATTTCTTCTACCTCCTGTTTGGAAGATGTGCTGTCTGGGTACTGTTATGTGTTCAAACGTAAACCCATCTATTGTTATCTTTTCTAATAAGAGTCTGTTATGATTTATAAACCTAACTCTGGGAAAGGGTAGTGTATTTTATCACTGTCCGTCTGAAAAAGTTAGTGCTTGTAGACTTACACGCGTGATGCCAGCATTTGTATATCGCGCGTCGCGTGTTGCATGCGTTCCTGATTTTCAGCCCTCCCCTCTCGCTATCCTTTTGTCCATCTGTTCGTTCGTTTTGGTAACGTAATATAATTAATGTTAGGATTAATTTAGGTCATTACGCAGTCTCTCAATGTTTTTTCCAAGAAATACAGCACACGTTTCATTGAAGAAAGCGGGTATAATACAGTAAGCTTTTACTATCAACGTGAAAGCGTTACAATTTGCAGACGAAGCAGAAAACAAGGGGGATTTCGAGTACATTCCTTGTGACAGCAATGTCATTTTACCATTGCTCTTCTCTTTATTAATTTTATTTGTTAGGCTTCATATTTACCTAATAATTTATATATGTGGATTAGAATATTTCATGACACCTCCCCTCTTAAAACAGACATTATATGTCAGTCCTTTATTCTATATACACATAGAGAAATTTATTATTATTTCTGGGGTTTACGGTGATTCTCATCACACGGATGGCGGCTTAAAAAATCCGCTCCCAGATTGGTTTTTCCAGATATATATTCAATGCTAAAATTATATGGAGCCAGAAGCAAAGACCATCGGAGTAACCTAGAGTTCTCATGCTTAGCCTGTGCTAAAAACGATAAAGGTTTTGTGGTCAGTTTGCAACTTAAATGCCTTCCCATATAGATAAATATTGAATTTCTTTATTGCCCATATTACTGCAAGACATTCTTTTTCGCTAGTTGAGTAGTTGATTTCAGCTTTATTCAACTTTCTGCTAGCATATGCCACTGGGCTTAATTCCCCATCCAATGCATCTGATTTCTGTAGTAAAGTTGCACCTAACCCAATATTACTTGCATCCGTCCTTACTATGAATTCTTGACTTAAGTCAGGTAATTTCAAAATGGGTTTACTTGTGAGCTTTTCCTTCAATTCTTGGTAAGTCATTTCACATTGTGGTGTCCATGTAATGCGATCTGGAAGTCCTTTACGTGTCAATTCCGTTAAAGGTGCACATATGGAATTAAAGTTTTTTGATATACTTCTGGTAGAAACCACATAATGAGACAAAGGATCTCACGTCCTTCTTGGTTTGTGGTCTCGGGGCTTTCTGTAGTTTCTCTAAGTTCTTTGGGTCAGGGGTCATGTTTCCCTGATAAACTGTGTGTCCCAAAAATTCCAATTCTTTACATCCAACGCAACATTTGGTTGGTCGGGCTGTTAAATTTGCCTCCCTAAGTCGATCAAACAGCATGTTCAGAGAGTCAATGTGTTCCTCAAATGTTTCTGTTGCTATAAGGATATCATCCATAAAATTTATTATACAGGGATTATTCAGAGGATCCAATAATTTTCTCATCATTCTAGAGAAGACACTAGGCGCATTCTTCAATCCAAATGGCAATCTATTAAACTCATAGTGTCCTTCTGAGGTACTAAAAGCTAGGTATGGTCTAACCTCAGGCTTTACTGGAATCTGATAGTATCCTTTACTCAGATCCACTTTTGAGAAATATTTAGCTTTATTTAGCCTGGCAAACAGCTGATTTGTATCCGGCAATGGATCCACCTGTCCTTCTGTAATAGCATTCAGTCTCCTGTAATCTATACAGAGTCTATGTTCTCCAGAGGGCTTCCTTAAAAGTACAACACCGGAACTATACGAAGACTCACTGTGCGAAATAATTCCTTCCTTCAACAGATAGTCTATCTCTTCCTTCAAAGCTTTTTCCTTAGCAAACGGAATCGAATATGGTTTCATACAGACAGGTGTGGAGTCTATGAGTTTCATATCATATTCCAATAGGTTTGTATGCCCTGGTCGGTCTGTTAACACCTCTGCATGATTATTTAGAACCTGTTGCACTCTCTCTTTCTGAGTTTTCGTTAAATGTGTACTGATTTTCACCTGTGCTGCTGTCTCACAGGGGTGTAATGGATATTCAAATGATGAAAGTGGTTCCTTTTTCATCTCCATGGCGATGGACAAGGTCAACAAGTGTGTCTCTTCCTGATGTTCTCTTTCCAAATATTTCTTCAGGAGATTCACATGATAGATTTTTTCTTTCCCCTTCTTATCTATCTTATAATTTGTTCTAGACACCTTCTCTAGAACTGTATATGGACCCTGCCATCCAATTTGTAACTTATTCTGACTCCCAGGCAAAAGAAGCAGTACTTTCTCTCCCACAGCCAAATTTCTGTCTTTCGCCTTCCTGTTATAATAGGCAGCATGTTTCTTCCTGGCTTGTTTCAAATTTTCATTGGCAAGTTTCCAGCCAGTTTTTAACCGAGTCGTCAGCTCATTCACATATTGGTATGAAGATGTAATGTTTTCCTCTGCCTTTTCATCAGTCCACGTTCTTAACAAAGCTACATATGGACCTTTAATTGTGTGGACCTATTTGTCCATGCACCGGTATGGTCTCTTCCACTCGAAGCTTTATAGTGATGATTTTTCCTCCCAGAATTATCATTCACAAAACGACCGCTACCAATTTTTCTCTTGGGGCTTTCTCCCCTCTTAAAATTCTTGATGAGAGATTTCCTCTCTACATCTTCTTCCTCCAGTTTGTTTAAGTCCGATTGAGGGATTTTCGGCTTATCCTGGGGTAAGACATCCTTTTGCACTCTCCGCATAGTGGCCATTGTAAAACAGTTAAGTGAAGCTTGTCCGTGAAAAGGGGCTTCCCATTCCATTTGGTCCACTTTATCAAATTTATATCTCTTTTTATTGTCAGGCCTAATTTTGCCCCATGGCGTGTCCAGGTCCTGATCCATGTTCCCACTTGTGGGTGTTCCCTCATGTGCTATGCTACACCTTTCTACAAAATTCTCAATGTCCCATCTTGCTTTGGGCCAATAATAATTGTGAGCCACCTTTTGAATGATGGTACCTATCTTCTCATGGTCCCCATCTGGTTTCACATGTAGGCTCCTTATTAAGTCTGCCCTATATCTTTTTGGAAGAACCAGCTGTCCGTGACCATTGGATCTAGCTCCAGTCTTCCTATACATCAACTTGTTTTTCATGTAAAAATCTCCCTTGCCTGTAGTTGTATGACAAGTTGACAATTTTCTGAAACAAGGCTTGAGTGTTTTATCCCCAGCCTGTGCCTTCCTCATCTCTTCTGGAGTGGTATCTAACATAATATCCTCCTCCTGTCTTGAGGTCGACCTGACCTGAAGGGTTGCCATATACACAGGTTTCCTTCTGCAACGGTCAGTGTCATGATTGTCCATCTGACAATTTTTACACCACCTTTTTCCTTGGTTGAAAGATTTTCTTTCATCATATTTCCTTTCATCGAATTGTGGGACTTTATTTTTATTTTCATACCGTGGCCTATCAAATTGGTGCTTACCTTTATTTTGATCCCTAGGATCAAATTTATTAAAGTTCTGTGGTGCCCTGAAGTTGTCCACCTGTTTCTTTTTTATTACCTGTTACCTCTGCTTGAGCTGCTTGATACCTTTCAGCAACATTTAGCAACTCATCCAGCCTCTCTGCACCTTGTTCCATGAGAAACTTTCTCAGGTCTGGAGCCATGGACTCTCTTAGTTGCTCTATAAGGACCATTTCCTTAAGATCTTGGGTTTTCCCCAGAGAAGTCCATTTCTCCAAGTATGTCTCTATTCGTGCAGAGAACTGGTGATAGGTTTCACCTGACAGTAGTTTAGCATTCCTAAATTTTTTTCTATAGAATTCTGCATTCTTTTCATACCTTAACAAAAGAGCCTGCTTTAGCATGTCATAATTTTCCTGATCACCTCTGCTCATTTTTGCAAAAACTTCATAAGCTGCCCCACGAAGTCCCTGAGACAACTTTAAGCTCCACCTTTCTCTCTCCAACCCATACGTGGTAGCTAATAGTTCGTACCTATTTATATAGCTCTCAATATCATCGTCTTTCTCAACAAAATGATCTAAATGAAAGTTCATAGCTGAGATTGAGGCTCCTTGAGTAACCGTAGCATCAGAGGCAAAGGGACTGGCACCATTTTCAGGAGCATGGCCTTGAAACTCAAACTCCCTTAGTCGTAACTCATGTTCCCTTTGTAATCTTTTATCTTCTGCTTCCCTTTCTGCAGCTAATTTCCTCTCTTCCCTTTCTGCAGCTAATTTCTTCTCTTCCCTTTCTGCAGCTAATTTCTTCTCTTCCCTTTCTGCAGCTTTGTTTCTTTCCTCGGCTTTCTTAGCCTCTTTGTCAGCCTCAATCTGCAACCTCTTAGTCTCAGCCTCAGCTTGCAACCTCTTAGTCTCAGCCTCTAACTTTCTTTCGGCCTCTTTTTCTAATCTTCTTTCTTCGCGTTCAATAAATTTGTCACATTCCGTTGTGACATAGGCAACCATAACTTGCCCATCTAATCCTAACTCTTTTGCAGTCTGAACCGCAGCAGATCGAAATTTGGCCAGGTCCGCCATTGTCTATTATGTAAATTTATACAATGTCTAACCAACAATTCAATCTCTAATGGACAACACAGGCACCGTGAGCTCAACCTTATTTAATTCCACCCAAGGATACCTTTTAATTCTTATATTCCCTGAAGTGAATTACCCCCAATATTTTTAATAGGGAAAGATTCAAAATCCCAAGAGCGAGACCCCAATATATGTGGTGAAGTGGGATGTTATAAATATTTATAGGGGACTTAGTGTACTGACTGAGATCAGCTGTGAAGGTATCTATATCTATTAAAAGTAGTGTATTATAGATAACCTTACTTGCTACCACATATCTCTTTATCTCAGTCAGAATTATTCTGGAATAGTGTGATGCTACGTTATGTGTCTAGGGTATGTGTATGAAGAAGTGTAAGTCACAACAACAGACAGATAAACAATTTAATGTAATCCACTACTCTTGACAACACTGTGACACTCACATACATATAACACTCTATGAGAATAGCTTAAAGAAGTCACTCGTAACGGTTCAAATAACAATATGTATTCATTACTAGCATGAATGAATATGTGTCCTGATTCAACTACAAGGGAATCAGGAATCACAATCAATTTAAATTACAAGTTATGTACAGAATGTATTTAATATGAATATTGTAGTGACATATATTATTACAAATGTTCTATGTGTGTCAGTTGTGTAGTAGTAAAATGAGGT
The DNA here is from genome assembly GCA_024509875.1 of Oreohelix idahoensis. NCBI lineage: Eukaryota > Metazoa > Mollusca > Gastropoda > Stylommatophora > Oreohelicidae > Oreohelix > Oreohelix idahoensis. The sequence continues at coordinate 151,395 of JAMPIV010000136.1, forward strand.
AATACTGGTTTTGTTTTGTTCAAGCTCTGTTGGTATTTGTCATCATGACTTCAATAGTTTGTCTTTAGGGACTAGTATTGGAGATGTTCACAGTTCCTGATTTTAAGATAAGTAAATTCCCCTCTGAATAGTATTTTTATAAAGTTATTTCAAGATGAGGGGACATAATGTTGAGCTCAGCTGGCCAACTCTGCTTATCTTGAGTGATGGCGGCAGGAAAGGACTCCTCTGCTCGAATTCTCCTCTGGGTTCAGGAGACACCTCACTGATAGCTAAAAAGACCAAGGAGTATGCTGTCCGACTCTGGATTCAGCAAATCTCTGACCAGATGCTGCTCAGTACCATCAAGACCACTGTCCCTGAAATCAAGAAGGATGTACCTTCTACTTCATAACTAATTTATATTCTCTTTTACACTGATCACAATACAGCACAAACATTGCGTTCAGAGCGTTAGGCCAACAGTCAGCTTCATCTGAAATACTTTATACCAGCATTACCATCCTTAATGGTCACTACGCCTCTGCACTTCCAGCATTATTTCTTTCTAGTCAATCATCCAGGTGTCAGTGTACTGTTTGGCCATTCCATGCCGTTTTACTTCTCTCCGACACCCTCTGTTCAGGCTGGAGCATTTTAGGCTTTACCTCACGTTTGCCACTGAACTACACATATATATACAGGCATAAATCAACAATTCACATTCAATTTTCATTAAAAGATATTAAATGGTTCAAGCTTACCACAATTCATACGAATAACACAGATACGTTGATTAGCAATGAATTCTGGCACAAACTGGCACAAACTTCCATCTGCCTATGTTCCAGGCTTTTATTGAGCCAAATATATGCTGGCTTCAACGCACTGATGCTTTATCAAGCTATTTTAAACAAGTGGTTTCGAACTAACGCTCCCAAGTGTGTATATCAGCGAGTCTGACCAATGAGCCCCGTTTCGACAAGTGTTTGAAAAAATGTTACCTTTCCCCGTTTCCCCTAACAACCAAGATAGTATTTATAGCCTGACCAATCGTGGTTAGGCTTTCATTTGTTGCGCTCCAATCAATTTGGAGTTTACATGGTAGGCTATTTATGTAACGTAAGGTTTTTTTCAAACACGTTATAAAAAATTTTATGAGCAGAAATGATTTCATGCTGTCAGGCAGCCTCACTATTTTATTTTGGGTATAATTTATTAATTCCTGGACTATTGGCGTAACGTTTTACATATTATTTGTCAGCAAGCCCTAAGGAACCCAATAATACTAATTTAAAGGAGCTACGTGGCTGCGTTCAAAATATGCAATTTCTTCTACCTCCTGTTTGGAAGATGTGCTGTCTGGGTACTGTTATGTGTTCAAACGTAAACCCATCTATTGTTATCTTTTCTAATAAGAGTCTGTTATGATTTATAAACCTAACTCTGGGAAAGGGTAGTGTATTTTATCACTGTCCGTCTGAAAAAGTTAGTGCTTGTAGACTTACACGCGTGATGCCAGCATTTGTATATCGCGCGTCGCGTGTTGCATGCGTTCCTGATTTTCAGCCCTCCCCTCTCGCTATCCTTTTGTCCATCTGTTCGTTCGTTTTGGTAACGTAATATAATTAATGTTAGGATTAATTTAGGTCATTACGCAGTCTCTCAATGTTTTTTCCAAGAAATACAGCACACGTTTCATTGAAGAAAGCGGGTATAATACAGTAAGCTTTTACTATCAACGTGAAAGCGTTACAATTTGCAGACGAAGCAGAAAACAAGGGGGATTTCGAGTACATTCCTTGTGACAGCAATGTCATTTTACCATTGCTCTTCTCTTTATTAATTTTATTTGTTAGGCTTCATATTTACCTAATAATTTATATATGTGGATTAGAATATTTCATGACACAGTCCTTTATGTGGAAACTCCAGGGTAAGAAAAATAAATGGAGATCTGAAAACATATACAGAAAGAAATTGAAGACAAACCTGAAAAGGACAAAGAAGATACGGAACAGGAAGTCTTGGCGTGATGCTGTTGAAGGCTTGTACATCGAGTGGAGCCGAAAATTGAATGAATGAATGAATAAAGTTGGTTGTTACAGTAAAACTATTAGAGACACTTACCGTTTCTTAACCATTCTCAAAAATTTCCCTTGCGCTACAATTAACCTGACTTGCTATGCATGAACGAAATACTTTCGGTTCAGCTAGTAAACAGTTTAAAATAACTAGCTCGGCCCATCTAAATATACCAGTTAAAACGGACTGAAACAATATAGAATTTTTTTTACACAGGCGAAGAAAAAAAACATCGAAGTGTAATGGTTACTTTGAAAACAACTGAGAAGGCAGAACCGCGATCTACAGAACAAATACAAAACAAATTATTTTGATGTGTAAACTATCTGCACTAGGCGGACTCAAGATAAACGTAGTTGGTTAAAAGGTAGGGTATAGGCTTTTGCTCTGACTTTTTCCCGTTCCTTTTCATGAGCAATTTATATCTCTTCGGCTGCGAGAAAACAAAATGTTCTTCTGCGTCTTCTTCTTCTTCTACTTTTTCAGTAAGTGTGCAGAAATACATACAAGAGCGTAGTTTTCTCTATACGAAATGAAGAAATAGAGAAGGAATACGATTTTCAGCAAAATGAGGGGACATTCTGCAGTCACACAGAAAAAATGGGTTGAGAGATAGAGGAGGAACGAAAGAAGTCGAGGCTCTGAGCACCTCGCGCCAATTTCCTAGTTCTTGATTGCTCTCTCCGGTTTACACTTACAGGTCTTGATGGTCTCTCTTCAGCTTACACTTGCCAGCTGTTGTGTGACAGTCGGAGTTGTTTTGTGTGTATTTGTTCAACCCAGATTTTGTAAACCGGAAAGCAATGCCACTTCAAGTATGATGTTGTTGGGCCCGTGATGAAATTATTGTAGTACTGTCTTACACATAGATGAAACGTACCGTTCACAGTCAGCCGCACTTGCAGACAAGTGATGACGCCCATCAAGGTTATTTATTTATTTAGAAAAAGATGAACACCAATAGCAAACGATGACATGTTAATGAATACATGAAACTCTCCTTCTTCTGTTCATAATATGGTATATACAGCTGTACAACAAAGTTCTTCAAAGGTTCTATAATAATTAGTAGTATCAACATTAACTTCTCTTCAAGGGTTCTCAAATAGTCAACATCAAACATTGTTCTGGGTTATCTGGTTGGTATGTTAGACCTGACTATTGCAGGAGATATAAATTTATATCCCAGTCCATTACTGCTATATCTGACACGTACCTTTACTTCTTGTGTACAGTTTGCATCAGTGAATGATTTAAGACATGACCGTCTAAACTACCTATATCAAGGTAAACATCTTGAGAATCCTTCAGGACAATCTGTTATAAACGTTACTGTTCCTTTCTATGTGAATTTAAATACCACGGTGTTTCTCGGCGACTTCTCGTCATTTAACTCATCTGCAATCCTCATCACTCATTAAGTTCTATATATCAGCACATCATAATTCTGCCAACCACATCACAAAATAAGTACTATCTGCACCAGTAGAGTGAAAATGTACTCTATGTGACCGACGAGTATATCGCAATAATCCATTTCACATTCCATCACTTGTATCATCTATTCAAATAATAATAGACCTACATCCGCAGAGTGACACTATCTCATGTCTTCATAGCGCTATCTGTCTAATCACCGATAAAACGGGTGCGCGCATCACCAAAGCTTGGAATACGGGGAGATAACTGATGGTAGACACAGATAAGAGATTACTTTCTGATAAAGTAATGAATTGTTACTTTTGGAACACGTTGTCATATGAGGTTAACGACATGTTCGCGAGTCTGTACGCAATGCATCGTATATCTTATTACCATATATGGTAATACGTAACCTTTTGCTTTACGCACCTTATTTCACATGGAATATTTTGATAGTACCACACCCGACCCCGCTTGTTTGAAAATGATTGGAGCGTGTATGCCTCCCCTTGCTTTGCCGTAGTGGTCCACTAATGGTCACCACGCAAGCGTATCTAAAAGTAGATCGTCCAAGGTATCTATCTTCGCGCAAGATTACTCTTGGCAAAAATGTAGATAGAAGAGGAATTATTTTTCTACCTTAGGGGAGCCTTCACAAGATATTCTCAGAAGTCAGGAACAAAACGCTGCTTAAGGGCTAAACAAATTTGTTAACTTATCATCTGGTCCGTCGCCTTTTGTGAAGGGGTTATGCTATGATTCTGGCCCGTCAAGCCCCCAGTTGGAATAATCCAACGAATGCTCTCTTATAATTAATGGCTCTATATTTATATATATTTATCAAGAAAAACTTGGCTCATACGTTTCAATTCGTACAAATAAATTGAATCAACTAGTATTGTTTAGTTTAAAATAACATACAACAAATTTAATAGTCAATTAGTTCGGCAAGTTAAAATAAGGATTAAAGGGGGTGAAAGTTGTATTAAATTTTTCCTCGTTGAGGTTTTGGTAGGGCGTTAATAAGAATGTCCGTAATTTTTGCTGTAGCCTGACACACACAACTTAACTCCAGCTGAGTCCTGCAGCTGTGGTTTCCGTCACTTCTTTTTAGTGATGAGTACACTTCTCCACGTAACTCGTCCACTGTAGGCAGGTGGTGGTGATACTCTTCTCTCACACTAGTGGCGTAGGAACTTCAGTACTTTAGTCTGATGTCTTGTAACCACGAACTGTGACAAATTAGAAATAAACAAATGCCTCAGTACATTTTTCTCCGCAAACTAACAGGCCCATTTTCATGCGTTCCACCCACGAATGTTAACCTCTCAGAAGAATTAAATTCCCGAGCACACAATGTAACTCAGGGAATAGGATGAAAATTTACCAATATCCTTCTGGATGTCAACTAGGAAACTGCGTCTGGAGTGCATGAATAATGATTTGCCTGAATTCCAATTAAACAGATATATAAATCTAACAAACTGATTCTATACACTTTAGGCACTGTGATGTAATCATCACTCATTACTCGTCGCTACTCCCGTCGGGGTCTAGGTCATCTCTGCTGTCGGGTTTCCGCGCAAGACTAGGCAGAAACAATCACCAGCTCTTGCAGTAGTGGTTCATAATATACTATTTTCATATGTTGAGGTTGCCAGCCTCATATATAACAACTTAGCAAGAAATCTGTCGAATTTACATTAGTAAATAATTTGTTTACACTTACCCCAAAATTTTGGGAATACACACGTCTCCTGGCACAGATTTAGAATGGACCCACAGCCCTGTATTTAGATGCTGTTCGAATCACTTAAGGTCTGGAAATATGAGTTAATTCCTCTGACGGCTAGTGTTCTGCGAATTCCTGGCCTGGGAAAACTGTTTGTATAATTCCTCTTATGACTTCTTGTGATAAAATTCCCAAGTTTTCAGTCTTGTTTAAAATGCGGGTTTACTTTTCAATTCCAAAGTTGCTCAATACTCGATCTGGTACTTATAGTTGTGGAATGATAAGTCCTATTCTCTATCCTCTGGCTTGTAGGAGGGGTTTAGTTGCCGCTGCGATGCAGTCTGTGTTGTGTGCGGTGACTCCGAGTTTGTTAGATTATATCTCACAATCCTTAGTTTCAAATCCCAGCTGTGTTTCCGCCGAAAGTTCCAATTAAATCATAGTAGATTATGGCGAACCAATCAAATCTATCTAGCACTGTTTGGGTGGGGGAGTTTATCATTACTCATCCCACGCGTATTTTAAAATATTGAATTTAATATACACGCGTGGCCTCTTACAACAGTGATGTCATATTGTTACCTAAGACTTCCGGCACATCTCTGTTTATCAGAATAATCTGCGTGCCTACGCCAGACAGATGTCTGGACAGCCCGTGTGGTCTTCTTTCATCTGATCACAATACCGGCTTGTGTCAACACGATCAGCCGCTTTCCACTGGGGACAAATGTTTGACGGACACGTTACCATAGGTGTTCAGGCGGATTAGGCGATAAAATATTATCGCTGGCCGGGTCACCAAACCTGGCGAATCGTAACAACAGTCTGTGAGTGGAGTGTGAAACAATAAGATACGCATTACTCCCATTGCAAATACTGCCATAGGGATGTGGCGTGTTAGAGAATTCATCATGCTATGTCCAGCATAGAGCAAAATAGTAGAAATAACGAATGACAAGGCATGATTTATGCCAAATAAAAGCGATGAGTGAGAAAAATGAAGAAAAAGAAAGGATACTGCCGGAGGGTTGAAGGTGTGAGAGATCACACAAAAGGACACGTACAGACGTGTCGTCACAGTGTATTTAACTCTGTAACACACAGATGCGTGGGAGACTGGGAATATAACCTGACACATTTCAGTCTTATTTCACTGTGAAGATCGCTTGCCAAGATACCAGACCTTGCTAGAGTGAAGCCTAGAATTCAGAATTCCTTCTTAGCATACCGGACACCTTTTATTGGAGAATTTTGGACGGACTTTCATAGCCCAGGAAATCTCTTTCATATTAAAAAAGGAAACCGGGACTGAGGAAACTGAAGGACCACACACGAAGACAGAGAGGGAATGACACCCCAGACGCGTGTAGGAGGCCTATTCAAGTCTCCTTTATTCATCTGGGCAGGGGGTCTGTGAGCCAGGATTGGCGTAAGTTGTCATTTTACATGTTATATTACTAACATGTGAACTGACTTATATATGTATATTGCCATGTGAATTTTAATATGTGAAAATCGCTAGTGGATATCCAAGTCATTTGAGGCTGGCAATCTCAGCGTATAGAATGATGCTTCATGAACCACCACTGCACGGGCTGGTGATTGCTTTATTGCTAGTTTCTTAATTAGAACTAAAAGCAGAAAGTAGTCCCAAGTTCGATAAGGAGCAGGGAGGAAAAGGTGAAAGAAATGATGTACATTTTAATTATAATATTTACAATTTCAAGCAGTGTAAATGTCCTTATAAACATATTCACTTTAAAATTAATGTAATTTTTCAAGCTTTAAACCAGTGCAAATGTAAAACATATTCATTTTAAAATTAATGGAAGTTTCAAACTGTTCAAATCAGTGTAAACATAAATGAAAAATATGTTCGATTTATATTGTGAACACTTATCAATCAGTGGAGATGTAAATGTAAACAGACTCTATCTGTATTATTAACCTTTTCATTTAAATGTCATGTAAAGCTAAAGCTATTCTATTTAAATGTAAAGAAAGTTTTATCCCGAGGGATTAAATTTAATTCTCATCGAGGGTAAATTCTGAGATAAATGGGATGGTAGAATAGAAGGGGGGGGGGGGGGGGCACATAAGTATGTGTCGGGAAACTCAATACTGAGGAGAGCGTTTCGTTTTTATTCTATTACCATATTTATTGGTGGTACCAGCAGAAAGTACTATCTCTGGAACCAAGTGAAGGAAGAAGTGGACTGACGTTGTGCGAGACGCCATCTTAAGAGGGTCTTATAGACAGACGCAGGACCAGCTTAGCCGTTATTCCTTGACGTTCTGGGAACGTGCGTCGCTTTTAACCTTGACCAGCGACGAGCGAGAGCAGTGTACACAGAACCCATCAGCGGGAGCAGAAACTACTATTGGCAGCTAAGAGAAAAATATACGCTGCCAAAGTGAACTGTTCCCCATCGTCTCTACTATAAATCAATGATGAAACATTTTTTCTAAACTATTCAACTTATTTTCAAACTGTTAAAACCTAAAGTGATTATTAAATTTTGTTATTTGTAATGTTACACGTTTAACTTCGATTTAATCATTTTAAAGTTACTGCATGTTTGTCTCAGTCAATTTACTACACACACTCTAAACAGAGCTATACCAGAATAGTAAGAATTCCACTGAGTAAATCAGGAGTGGGGGCTTGAACGAGCTGAAATTAATAAGTGCTTAATTCCTTCACAAAAGTTGTCGGCAGATTCTAGAATTAACGTGCTCAGCCAAAGCAGCATTGTTTTCGCTTATCTGAATATCTTGTGAAGACTCCCTTTGTAATAGAAGTGTCATTACCCTTCTATCTACATCTCTGCCAAGAGTAATCTTTTGCGAAGGTAGATACCTTTGAAGCCCATATTAGATACTCTTTGAGTTTTGGCCACTGTTGGACCACTACTGCAAAGCAGGGGAGGCAAGACCGTCACAGCAAGGAACGTAACTGTAAACCATAAGTAGGTCATTTGGTTACATCAGACCGCCAGTGCCGATCAAAAGAAAAAAAAATCCTCTGAATGAACTCCAGCGTTACTGCTTACGAAGCCCTGAACAAAATATGTACTATCTATCAACTTGCATGATGAAACAAAAAGGGCTATCCCTGAATGAGACTTCTAGCTAGCCATTGGATCATGTGAGATCATGTGTCCCTAAGTGATGAGAAATAGTACCACATTATTTACTTTTCTTAAAATGTATACTGCATCAGAGTCCGACTGACAGAGTGATTCGAGTTTTTGCCTCTCGCTGTAAGTTACTGGGTTCATTGTTCGAAACCTGGTAGCGTCATACTCCAGTCTACCAAATGGGCTCCTGACTCTGCTCTTGAGTTAGGGAATGCAAAGACAGCGAAGATGAAACTAGTATAGAGAAGTCTCTAACTCCTCCTTTACCTTTTTTTTAATGTGATGCATAATCTATTTATAACCGATGATTAAGATGATTATTTTAAGAGACCCATGTCAGATCTACAATGTTGGCAGTCTGAAGTGGTTAGGGAGTGGATGTAATCAGTTTGTCACAAGAGTGTCCTTTCGTGTTCGCTCCTCGCTTCTTTCTGTTAACCGACCATTAATGTAGCAGCAGCAGATTTATTATCATTGTCAACTGCCATCTTCACATCTGTAGTGGATTTGGTGGTACTGTATGGTTGTGATATTACCTAGTGTGATGCATGAGGTCAGCTGTGAAGGCTCCTGAGATAAATGTAGCTGTGAATTTACAGAAGGCCCTTCTTGCTACCACTTACGACCTCACACATATCTTTTTTACTAATGAATGTGGCTACGTTAAAAATCTAGGGTACTGATATGGAATGTGTTGTGGTAGATTACATACACACACACACACAGATATTTAATAAGTCTAATAATATTAATAAAATTTATAACACACTGAACTAACTCAAGCTGGTTAAAATTTTGATATTAAATTTTCTTTAAGTTTATTTGTTCTGAACCAAGGTTTTATTTTGGTCAGAACATATGAAAGGTTTTGAAATTATGAATGAAATGCATGAATATATGGCATAATAAATGAAAGGTGTGTACATATGTATTTTACAAGACTAGTTAATATTACTACTGTTTATATTTTTAATTTCTCTGGGAGAACGATTAATGGATGTGCTGTTGGGGTGACTTCATCACTCCCAGTCTATGTCTACCAAACATTGTCCATTTACTGATGGGAGGAATACAAGTTTATTTCCCAACATGGTATGTTCTAGTTGATGGGAATATAGTTGGTGTGTTAGTTAGAAAATAAGTTGGTGAATGTCCAGCAGGCCAGACGCTCACGTATCTTGACTGAGTAGTTCTGGTGCTGGAATCTGGTGGCCCCACCTCTCCGTGCTTGGGGGCAATTTATGGCTGCTCTGCCAAAATACTAGACTGCACGGGTCCACACTTGTAATTTTCAACACAGCATTTGACACCACTTTGGTGCCAAATAAAAAACTCACAGTTCTGAAACAAAAGTATTGGGTCATGTGTCAGAACTCTACCTCCTGAGCCACTTCTACACAGAACACTATACAACAACACCACATAGACGGGGTCAGATCTCTCTGACCATACAGCACATCTTACCAAGTTGGTTTCACATAGTATAAGTTCCCCAAGACTACATATTCTGAAATATGTTCATTAGCTTCCTGCCATTGAATAGGATAGGTGATATGTTCCACTGATCTCAACACTTGATCCGCCCTTCATAATCCTTGCTGGCGTTTATGTATTTTGTTTGTCTCTAGACCCTGAACTGGGGCTGGGGATCTAGAGCGAATCCTTACTTGTTGTAAGGGATAGATTTTGATATTATTATTATTATTATTATTCCTTTGACCGCCGACCGACTAAGCAGTCTTCGGCCATAACACCTTGCGGCGTCATTAGGGCAACAAGAAATCGTCCGTTGTTCCGTCACACCTAACGGCGTATTTGGTCCAACAGACTCTTAATTGTTGTTTCTGTGATCAATGTGACAAGCAAGCGGTAGATCAATCCGCTGTGAGATTTTGATATGGCAGTATCAAATCACTCGAAACATTAAACAATATTAAAATATACAAAGAAATACTTTCAGTCTTACCAGAATTATGAATAGAGAACACAGTTATATGCTAGCAAAACTCAGCTGAGCTGCTGGCTCTAGTATGGCGTCCCTCTAAATATTGCAATTAGCTTCTGGGAATTACACCACTGAAGAATTTCTGTGTCTACTACTGGACAGTTTATGTTGAATGGCAAAAATGCGCGTCTGAGCGCTGATAATATGATTATCTGTGGCCAATCACCGCCTTTCCCCTTGTTCAAATTTCAAACCTCCTACCAAAAGTCAATTCAGTCATACCTCAGTCAAGTATGTATTATTGTCTGTTGGTCCGTCTGTCTCTAGAGTTATTTTTAGCCACAACTTTCCACTAATTCCCCTTCTCCTTCATTCCAACTAGATTTTAGCACTTGAGTCTCAAGGCCGCAATTTTTGAAAATTTAGTGACATATTTTTTCAATGCAGTCGCTCGCTGATATGAACAACACAGTCTTTTGTCAATATCTTCATTATTATCTATCCGTCTGTATAAATGAAAGCATATTATTTCTCTGCTCAAGATGGGCCATCAAACTAGCTAGGTTTTATATTCCTAACATTACTATTAAGAAAAAGTTACTTTTCAAGGTTAGTTGTTTTTTTGAAATATGTTCGAGCATCTTCTGTAATGCGTTTGCCGCTGAATTCAAATAAAAGGGCTAAGTATCGTAAAAGCGTCCAAGAAATGACTGTTGCGTATAATAGCTAAGGTCCCTTTTGTCCATTTCTTTACCTTGTGTCAACTTGGGGACGTGAATTTTTTCCCTTTCCCCACCAATTGCGTCTTTTTAGCCTTGCTAGTTTCAAGCACGTGTTCAGTCATATTTTTCCTTTTGATCTCCGTTCTCATCCCGCCTACAAGGGTAAACGTTTTGCCTTCACGTCTAACAAATTAGTTTCCATGGCGGGTGGTGACCCGCGGCATGGGCGATCATGTCTTCTAGTAGCTTACGCATTATTTTTTATCCCTACATTTTATCTTTGGAGATATTTTAACGTTGTATCACGGTTAAATTTATCACAACATCGAAGGTCGGCCGCAGTGGATCTCAAACGCCTCCTCTCTCGCCTTGATGGTGCACCCTGATAGACATAAACCCACATAAAAACACGAGTCATCACCAGTTATGATTGCTTTTAACAAGTTTTCGTCGTTCCCGACGCACTCAGGCAGGTCACGAGCAGCTGAAACATGGGCCTGTTTCTGGTCAGCTGAGAGCAATTTTTTCATCTCATCCAAATTTGTTCCAAAACTGCTCTCAGCTGACCAGAAATAGTCATAACTGGTGATGAATCGTGTTTTTATTTGGGTTTATGTTTTGCATGTTTCGCCAAGTTTTTGACAAAATCTGATACAATTCGTTGATCACTTTTTCCGCCATGACAACATGCGACGAACACGTTTCACACACGTAAGAACAAAGCACTACTGTAAACAAACCAGACGAGCAGGACAGATGTGACTCACGCCACATGCACGTTAGGTTCCATTGTCAACCTGTGCCTAGCAGCTTCCAGCTGTGTCGCTCGGTTCCGGACTTATGCTACCAGTCCGGATACTTTTTGATCACACCACGTATATATATATATATAACTTTTTTTAAGAAGGCTTAAGGGTATTAGTGATGGAGAAGATGGAAAGACAAAACAAAAAGAGCAACGGTTACAGGGAGCAGCGAACTGTCGCCCTTTGTGAACATGGGCGGAGATATGTTTGATCTTGGAGATAAATAGACCCAGTGGAAGAAAGACTTCCTGAACAAACACGTGATGCTAGTTCGTCATGCATGGGCTAATGGTTGCGCCGCTGAGCTAATCCTCAAAGTTAGGACTCATAAAAATAAGTAGAAAATCGTGGCTTTAAATTTTAGAAGAACGCTGCCATATTTGGATCACTCCTGCTTTCATGACGTGCTAGCGGTCCACTCCAGGACGAGCCCTTAGAAAGGTTTCATCATTTTAGCTGACATGTGCTGTAGAAGTCCCTATCATGGCTTGTTATTTTTCAACGCTGCATTGGAGTTCAGACACAGATCTCTCTCTCTCTCTCTCTCTCTCTCTCTCTCTCTCTCTCTCTCTCTCTCTCTCTCTCTCTCTCTCTCTCTCTCTCTCTCTCTCTCTCTCTCTCTCTCTCTGTCCCCTTCTATTAATCTATTTATTTTTTTTGTTTTATTTTTTTTTTGTCGTTTGTTTTGCTTAGCCTAGTTTTTTTTTTCTTTTTTAAAAACCTACTCATTTTTGATTATGATTGCATACTGTAAATGAATGCTGTTTTGTTAACTTTATAATGTTGCATGCCTTTAAATTAATGCTTAGTAACGTGGGAATGAAAGGATATAGTATGCAAGATAAATGAGAGTGGAAGGCCAGAATGTTAGACGGGCCTTCGAAAATAAAGTTCGTTCGTTCGTTTTTTGTTTTTTTTTTGGGTTTTTTTTTTAATAAGTTTTAACTTCCTATTGCACTGTACTGCACTCACTAAACGTAGAAGAACATTGGCTCCTAAATACCATCGCAATAAGGAAGCTGAAATTTTTCGATCATAGAAAAAGGCAGAATAGTCTGGAAAAATTAGTGATGCAAGACATAGTCCCTGGAAATAGGGGAAGGGGTAAACCTAGACGACGGTGGACCCAGGACATCACAGAGAGTTTGAACTTGTCTTTGATTGATGCAGGTCGACTTGCCCAGAATCGTGATGCGTTCAGAGCAGCTGTAATGGAGACAACGTTCTGGAAAGAATACGTCACATGATGAGTGCACTGTGGTAAAGGTGAAGGAGTTATGTCTGTAGTAGAAAGATGCGACATTTCAACCACCAAGACTTTGAACTAGAGTTACAATGGCCAAGCACAAGTTTTATATACAGTATATATATATATATATATATATATATATATATATATATATATATATATATATATATATATATATATATATATATATATATATATATATATATATATATATATATATATATATATATATACACATATACATATACATATACATAAATATATATATATATATATATATATATATATATATATATATATATATATATATATATATATATACATATATATATATATATGTATGTATATATATATATATATATAATGAGTAACAACACTATAGACAATTCATATTATCCATGATGGAAGGAAACTGTATCTAGTTTTATTTATTACTTATTAATTAATTGTTATTATTAATCGTAAACCCTAGTACGCAGTAAAAAGATGTAACGAGAAAATTATAAAACGACATTAGCTTGCACATTAGTGGTATATATGTGTGTACAATAAGATTCCGTTACATTGTACTTTGTCCTTTCTTCAGTACAGGACGTAAATATTACTTTTGTTAAATGAACATAAAAAGTGTTTATACAATGTAGTTTCGACAGGTGTCAAGAATATGAATGAACAGACGCAAACCTATATAAAAAGATGAATATATCTTTAACATTTTGATATGCTCCCTAATATAACCGACGAATCTTATGTATCTGTTGAATTGTGTGCGCCTCGTCAAAACGATGCAAACGTCTTTTTTTTTTTTTAAAGAAAAAAAACTGAATTTTAAAATGAACATTATGGCTTCCAATTATTTAACTCGTAATTAGTAGCTACGATCGTTACTAGATGTCGACTATACGGATGATGATGATGATGATGATGATGATTTGTCCATCGTATTCGATGAGGACCATCGACATCTCTCGCAATACAGTTCGTTCTATGATGTTAAGTGGGTGCGAATATGGCTGATTAAGCCAATGCGGGCAAGAAAAGTTCTGTTGCATGACCAACATACAAGGCCCGAAGGATAGAAAATTTAAAAATAAAAAACACACAGACATAACACGGCAAATGATGGTACGAAGTGGAGAAAATCTGGAAAAAATTTCAACGTAGCGAAGTTAAGGTTGCAACACCATCGTGTTGTGGAAACAAAATGGTCATTCGGGCTTAATGGGGAATCAGATACCTAGAACATGTTAAGGTTGCAGCACAATCGTGGTGTGGGAAAAAAAATTGTCATTCGGCCTTAATGGTGAATCATATGCCGAAAACAAGTCAAGATTGCAACACCACCGTGTTTGTGAACAATGTAGCTATCGTGTTTCATGGTAAATCAGATACCTAAAACAATCACTGTAACCTATTTGTGGACACAGCGCAAAGCTCTATATGGACCAGCTATGGTTAGTAACTCAGTGATTAATTCATTAAATTTTTAAATACCTGGAGTATCAGGTACTTCATACGCTTTTACCTGAAGTAGAGACAAACTTCAAACGCTTTTACCTGGAGTAGAGACAAACTTTATACACTTATACCTGGAGTAGAGACAAACTTCATACGCTTTTACCTGGAGTAGAGACAAACTTTATACGCTTTTACCTGGAGTAGAGACAAACTTCATACGCTTTTACCTGGAGTAGAGACAAACTTTATACGCTTTTACCTGGAGTAGAGACAAACTTCATACGCTTTTACCTGGAGTAGAGACAAACTTCAAACGCTTTTACCTGGAGTAGAGACAAACTTTATACGCTTTTAACTGGAGTAGAGACAAACTTTATACGCTTTTACCTGGAGTAGAGACAAACTTCATACGCTTTTACCTGGAGTAGAGACACATTTTATTTAACTCTAAAATACCTAGAGTAGAGTGTCGACTGGCTAAGTGGTTAGAACGCGGTCCTCTCGCGGTGAAGTTACCAGGTTCCGGGATGAAAACCTACTAGCGTCACGCTACAGTCTACCCAGCTGTAAATGGGTACTTAATTCTCGCTCTTGAGTTAGGGAAGGCAAATGCAACGAGCAGGGTAACTGGTCGCCCCACCTTATAAAGCTGGATATAGTAAAGTGAGGTCTTTAATATTTTACTCCCCTTGTGATTAAGGAGCTATTAAGTAATTAGTCAATAGATAACACAGCCCTACAAAAAAAAAAAATTTTTGGTGCCAAACATTTAACTCTTGATTGTACATAAATGAGGCCTGCTCAATCCAAATATCACATTTACTTGTCTGTAGCAGCTCTAGTTTTTGAGATACAGACATTTTTGTATTTCTTTAATACAGGGTGACCCAAAAAAACGGGGCCCCGCGCGCACTTTTTGTGCGCGCGCGGGCCCGTTTTTTTTTTTTTTTTTTGGGTCACCCTGTATTATTTCAATATTTTCTATATAAGGCTATGTAAAAAAAACTATTGCTGTCTAGTCCTTTACAAAAGCAAACTGCTTGTTTACTCTCAGTTTCAGTTTTCCAAGAATCTTCCCAGAATTGCCTTTTTTAGATTTTAAGCCACTGCATGCATGTTAGTATGCTACTTATTTTATTACACTTCTAATAGAGAATGGCATCATCTTCAAGAAGAGCATGTTTTCTTTCACCGCATTTATTTTGTTATATTTGTGGAGAGTACACTTTCAAAGAAGAACATAGGAAGCATATTACTGTTTTTTGGGGAAAAGGCATACTTTGCTTACTTTAAAGTAAAACTAGGTGACCAGGACAAGTCTTGGGCTCCTCATATTGTTTGCAAAACATGTGTTGAACACCTGCGACAGTGGACTTGTGGGAAAAGAAAATGTTTAAAATTTGGAATTCCAACGGTTTGGAGAGAGCCCAAGAACCACTATGATGACTGTTATTTCTGTGTTGTGAATATTAAGGGAATTAATGGAAAAAAATTACACAAAATGGAAATATCCAGATTTAGATTCTGCTAGGCGACCTGTTCCACACGGAGATGACAAACCAATTCCAACTTTCAGTCAGATTTCGGATTCCCTGCTAGAAGATGAGACAGCAGTGGCATGTGGAACGACAAGTGACAGTGATAGTGATTTCGAAGATGATTTTTCAGATGCTCAACTCTTCGACCAGCTTGAACTAAATGATCTAATCTGAGATCTATATCTCTCCAAGGAATCTTCCGAACTTTTGGCTTCAAGATTGAAAGAAAAAAAAATACTCACTGCTGAAACAAAGGTTACATTTTATCGCAGCAGAGAGCAAGGTTTTATTCCATTCTTTTGTAAAGAAAACAACCTTGTGTTTTGTATTAATGTAGGAGGTCTTGTTAACAAAATGGGTGTAAGTTATACACCAGATGAGTGGCGACTTTTCATTGACAGCTCTAAAAGAAGTTTGAAGGGTGTTCTCTTACACAATGGTAACAAATATGGCTCAATTCCAATTGCTCATTCTACTACAATGAAGGAGGAGTATGCTACAATAAGCACAGTTCTGGAAAAATTGAAGTATTTAGAACATAACTGGATGGTTTGTGTAGATCTTAAAATGATGAACTTCTTGCTTGGCCAGTAAATGGGATTCACCAAATATCCATGCTTTATATGTTTGTGGGATAGCAGGGCAAAAGATATGCATTGGACAAAGAAACAGTGGCCGTTGAGTGATGAATTTAAAGTTGGAGAAAAAAATATTGTCAATAAGCCTCTCATTGATCGAAAAAGAGTTCTACTGCCACCATTACATATAAAGCTTGGCTTGATGAAGCAATTTGTTAAGGCACTGAACAAAGATGGTACCTGTTTTAATTACTTATGCAGAAAGTTTCCAGAATTGAGCATAGACAAACTTAAAGCTGGAATTTTTGATGGACCTCAAATTAGAAAGTTAATAAACGATCCAAATTTTATTGATTCCATGAACAAAACAGAGTCCACAGCCTGTTCATCATTTGTTTTAGTTGTGCAAAACTTTCTGGGTAACTTTAAAGCAGACAATTATTCTGAATTAGTTGGAAACATGCTGTCGAGTTTTTGTGAACTTGGATGCAACATGAGCATAAAATTGCACTACCTCCATAACCATTTACATTTATTTCCAAAGAATCTTGGCGACTTTAGTGAGGAGCAAGGTGAAAGATTTCACCAAGATATAAAAACAGTGGAAGAGAGATACCAGGGACTTTGGGATGCTCACATGATGGCAGATAACTGTTGGACCCTTAAGCGTGACTGTCCGGGCATATCACATTCCAGGAAGTCCTCGAAAAGATCCTTTTTGCGTGTTGACTAAATAAGTGCTAGTGATATAGTTTTATTACATTTTTGGTAATATATACACAGTAATTACATATAATATGAATGCAGACTAAAGTCAAAATGCCACTGATAGCACCTAACTCCAGGATCGTACATAACAATTGCCCTACTAATATGGCAATTCTTAGTTGCCTCAAAAACTAGAGCTGATAGAAAAAATCTGATTACAATTTTGGAATCAGCAACCCAAAATTACCCAAGAACAGCTATAAAATTTAAGGCACCAAAATGTGTGTATACCAGTGTAATTAGTCAAATTAAACAGGGGACCTAAGACGCATCAAAAGTGAGTAATGCAGTTATCGACTGCGTGACTGCTTGCATCAGGGTCAGTGGACCAGAGCTGAGCAAGACCCTACTCCACCTCCAAGTGGTGGTCCTGTAAACAGGCTGCATCACTGCAGCTGGCTGAGAGAGTAGGGATCGAAGAGGGAAGGCAAACCCGGTCTTAAAAAATATCTTGCGGATGTCGGATGTGTCGGCCGAAAGGTGCAAATATCGCAGCTTCTCCGTAAACGGACACAACGCAACAAACGTCCTTTTCAGGATGAACGAAAAAGAAGAAGAGATTAAACAGTATTTACCTAATTCTAATTCTCAGTCTTCTGAACTAACGGCAGATGCTGAAAGTTCAATATGGTGGTGTTAATGCTTCTCCCGACATTGTTTTGACGGGTGTGGTTGCTCGTTTTTTCATAATTTTCAAGTTAGTTTTCAACACAGAAGGACAACCATATGACCAGTGAAAATAACGTAAAGTTTCAATATCTTTTTTAAATCTTCAGCTTTTTATTTATTTATTATTTACTTTTTATAAACAAAATTAAAAACCTTGTATAATTTCTAGTTGGTCACGCGTTCCCACTGGTGACTCTGGATAACTTTGTGCTGATTGTATGTGGCCTTATTTGCCGGCGACGCATCTTTCAAAATGGAGACGGAGCAAGAGAAACGGCTACCACATCCAAGGAAGGCAACCGGTGCACAACTTACCCACTCCTGGCACGGGGGAAGTTGTGATGAAAAATAACAATACAGGACTCTTTGGAGGCCCCGTAATTGGGATAACATCATGAGGTATAGCATACATATGGACATAAGGTATAGCATCCATATGGACATAAGGTATAGCATACAAATAAGGTATAGCATACATATGGACATAAGGTATAGCATACATATGGACATAAGGTATAGCATACATATAAGCTATAGCATACATATGGACATAAGGTATAGCATTCATATGGACATAAGATATAGCATACATATGGACAAAAGGTATAGCATACATATGGACATAAGGTATAGCATACATATGGACATAAGGTATAGCATACATATGGACATAAGGTATAGCATACATATGGACATAAGGTATAGCATACATATGGACATAAGGTATAGCATATATTATGTCTTCTGGTGCCAGATTGCATCGGCTTCGTCGTTCCTCTGGACTCACCATCTTCGTGGGGCACGCTGCACGGGCAATAGACTGATCTCTTTACCCAAGCGGCCAACCTCGTCGGCCGAGACATTGTCTTGCGGGAGCGTTCCTATTGTCAGTACCGACTGAAAGGGATACTATCTATACCTGTCACAAAAAAGTAGGGGATATTTTAAGACGGTATGTATTATTTTACAAAAGAGTGGATTTCGTAATTTAATAGTTGTATGGACATATCGAGCACGCTCTTCTCCACTCTCACGTGCAATATCATGTTGACCTGGTGACTCGTGATGAGTAAGCCAATCCCAAGAACAGAGGTGGGGCCCATCCGTAAAGTTCACACATTATTCTTTTTCACAAAAATGCGTGTATCTCGGGTTTGATGAACACTACTCACCATGGACAGGTATAAAAAGACTCTGCAACAGATAAAATTTCTTTTCTTCGTCATGGAACGTTTGACAGAACAGCAGAGATGGATAGGCATAGGCATGTTGCAAACCGGAAGTCGGCAAGTGGATGTTGCTCGGAACCTCAATGTTTCACAGTCAGTTGTCAGCAGACTGTGGAACAGGTATCAAAATTTCCGCACAGTGGCTGATCTGCCTCGGACTGGCCGCCCAAGTGTCACTACACGCCGCCAAGATCAACTTCTTGTTACTCAGACCCTCAGAACTCGGACTCTAAATGCTACTCAACTTCAGCAACACCTTCAACAGACCACTGGGATCCGGGTCTCAACTCAGAAAGTACGAAACCGTTTGCACCAAGTGCAACTGGCCTCACGCAGACAGTTTGTAGCTTTGCCCATGTCACCACAACACAGGCGATCAAGAATGGATTGGTGCCAACGTCATCATCGGTGGATCAATCAACAGTGGGCATCAGTGATGTTTTCTGATGAGTCCGGTTTCGTTTTGGATTTTCATAATCGTCGAATACGTGTCTGGCGACGGCGAGGTAAGCGTTACCAGCCTCCTGCAACTGTTGCACACAACCGTTACGGAGGTGGCAGTGTAATGGTGTGGGCAGGCATCTGTATGAATGACAGGACCGACCTTCACATATGCCAGGTCAATATCACAGGGCTCTACTACCGTGACAACATCATCGAGCCTATCGTTGTGCCATTTGCTCAACGGCACGGACCAGATTTCATCTTCCAGGATGACAATGCACGTCCTCACCGTGATCGCGTCGGCCAAGATCACCTTCAGATGCAGCATATCCGAACGTTACCGTGGCCGCCGATGTCCCCCGACCTGTCTCCTATTGAGCATTTGTGGGACCTCCTGAATAGACGCGTCCAACAACGTCCAGCCGCTCCATAGACTCTTCAGCAGTTAGCTCAGGCCCTTCAGCAGGAGTGGCAGAGAATTCCTCAAGACAACATCAGAAGGCTTATTTGCAGTATGAGACATCGTTGCAATGCATGTTTAGCGGCAAACGGGAGCCCTACACGTTTTTAGAAATATTGGAATATTTTTGTGAAAATGAAGTACCTACCCCGCCTTGGTCGCCAGTGCGACTAAAATCATGTGAGTAAAGCCATAACACTTCTTATACCGCAAATGTCTTGTTATGATGCTCAAGTTTACTTGTACGAAGGAATAAATGAACTAATTTGAAATATATTGTCTTTGGATAACTTTTAAATTCAATATCCCCTACTGTTTGTGACAGGTATATTATCGCCCGGTAACACCTACATAGAAATACACGTTTCCAGTCTCACTAGTATTTCTTGAGTAGATTACCGTCACCTTCATGTTGCTGCACTAAAAGATTTTTTTAAAAAACTCGAACGTTTATAATACATCTGATACTTGGCTCAGCATTGTCTTGGTTGTTTTAATCAACATTAGTCCAGAAATATGAAGCTTATAGATCAAGTTTAAATAAACGTAAAGAAAACTTAGAAATATCACAGTTCGTTGTAATACAATTATCAGATTTATTATTAAATGTATTACTTTGTAAGGATTTTTGACTTTTTATTCTTGTGTGTGTTTACTTTATCAATACTGTTACGAGTATGTTGTTCCCGAGGGATTGCTGCACCCTGAGGTAACTCATAAAAGGCGACTAATATGAGGTTATGCATGGGTGTGACGAAATGTCTGTCCCTGTCCTTTTGTGTGATCTCTCACACCTCCAGCCCTACGGCAGTATCATTTCTTCTTCTTCTTCTTCTTCTTCTTCTTCTTCTTCTTCTTCATTTTTCTCTCCGATCGCTGTTATTTGGCATTTCATTTTTCCCTTTCATACATTTTACTCTTTATGCTGGACAAAGCATGGGGAAAGTCTCTAACACGCACTCCTCTTTGGTAGTATTTGCTTCGGGAGTAATTCGTGTCTTATTGTGTCGCAATCATGCTTCACGAAAACGTGTTAAGTTACGCAAGGTTATTAGACGGTCGGCGACAATATTTTATCGCATAATCCGTCTGACCATCTTTTCAGGCGACGGTACTAGTTTATCCAAGCTTGTGTTTGGCAGGAGTGCTGAATAAAACCAGATTTGTTTGTCTGGCGAACCACAGGATAACCCGTGCACGAGGCGGAACTTATGACATAAGCGCTTCCGAGTCATCCTTGATACACCAACATTACTGTCTGTGTGACACATGTGGGCATGTTGTCATGTGTGTCTACCTATCTGTCTGTAAGTTTGTACACGAGGGCATCGGAAATAATATTACCATATATGGGATACTTTGCAATATTTTTCCATGTCGGAAATATTTTGAAAGTACCACACCCGACCTGTTTGAAGATGATTAGAGCGTTTATTTAACTCCATAACAAACGAAGGCGTGGGAAGATAGGGGATATAGTCTGACCATTTCGCAGTTTTATTTCACTGTGAATTTCACGCTCGCCAAGACAACATCAGACCTCGCCAGAGTGAAGACTAGATTCATAATTCATTTTGGTAACCGGACCTTTTATTGGAAAACCAGATAAGACTTAGAAAAGCACAGGGAATCTCTAAATTTTAATAAGGAACACCGGGACTAGGAAACTGAAGAAACACGAAGTCAGAGAGGGAATCTGTTGTAAAATTAAAGACATCCCAGACGCGTGTAAGAGAATGATTCGTCTCTTTTATTCATCTAAGCAACAAGTCTGTAGCCAAGATTGGCGTAAGTTGTGATTTACATTTCATATTTTATTACTAACATGTGAACTAACATATATATGTATACATTACCGTGTTAAGTTTAATGTGCGAAACTCGCTATTGGATGTCAAAGTCATTTGAGGCTGGCAACCTCAGTACTAGAATGAGGATTCATGAACCACCACTGCACGGGCTGGTGATTGCTTTATTGATAGTTTCGTAAAGAGAACTAAAAAGCATAAAGTAGTTCCAGGTTCCCTATGAAGCAGGGAGGGAAAGATGAAAGAAATGATGTACATTCTAAGAATAATACTTACAGTTTCAAAGCTTTTCACTCAGTGTAAATGTAAACGAAAAAACTTATTCATGTTAAAATTAATAGAAGTTTCAAACGACAAGTGTAAATGTAAATAAAACACAAATGAATTTATATTGTGAACACTTGTCAAACAATGGAGATGTAAATGTAAAACATTTTATATCTGTACGTTTAACCTTTTCATTTAAATTTAATGTAAAGCTAAAGCTATTCCGTTTAAATGTAAAGGAAGTTTTATCCCGAGGGATTAAATTTAATTTTCATCGAGGGTAAACTCTGACATGGGATGGTAGAATACAGGGGGGGGGGGGAACATAACTATGTGTCGGAAAAAACGCCATACTCAGAAGAGCGTTTCGTTTCTATTTCTTTTACCAGTTATTGGTGGTACCAAGCAGAAAGTACTATCTCTGGAACCAAGTGAAGGTAGAAGGGGACTGACGTTGTGCAATACGCCATCATAAGAGGGTGTTATAGACAGACGCAGAACCAGCTTGACCGTTACTCTTTGAAGTTCTGAGAACGTGCGGCGCTTAAACTTCGACCAGAGACGAGTGACAGCAGTGTACAGAAAACCTACCCATCAGGAGGAGGATTAGAATCTTCATTAGCAGCTAAGTTAACCTATATGCTGCCACTTGAACTTCTTATAAAAAAAACCATCACCCGAGTGATGAAAACTTCATTTTGTAACTAACAACTATTCCTTTCTTTTAAACTGTTAAACTTAAAGTTATTATTAAATTTTGTTATTTGTAATTATACAAATTTAACTTTGATTCAATCATTTTAAATGTACTACATGTTTGTCTCATTCAAAGTTACTAAACACACACTCTAAAACTCTAAACGGAGCTATATTATAATAATAATTCCACTGATTAACTCAGCGGTGGGGGCTTAACGAGCTAGAATAAACCATTGCTTAAATTCTTCAGAAAAGGTGTCGGCAGATTACAGAATTAATGTGCTCAGCTACAGCCAGTATTGTTTTCGCTTATCTGAATATCTTGCGAAGAATCCCATGTGATAGACGTTTTACTACTCTCCTATCTACATTTCTGCCAAGAGTAATCTTGTGTAAAGATAGACTCCAGTGAAGCCTATAATAGATACTCTTGAGTTTTGGCCACTGTTGGACCACAACTGCAAAGCAGGGGAGGCAATACCGTCACAATGGGACTGGCAAAATCATCATGTATAACAAAGTGCGGCTTCCTGCACAGGGCATAACTGCATTGGTGACACCATACTCTATAAAAAGCGCAAAGGAAACTGGTACAAAACATAATTATTGTGAGTGTTCACCCGGTTGGCAGAATTCCCAGTGCCAAAATACCTGAGCCATCATAGACTCTGTTTCGGACAATCTTGCGTTCTGTGGACCCTCTTAATGTAATACTCTATGCATTTTGTTCAACGTATCCACAGCTCTCAAGACTTCTTTATCATCATCATCTTCTACCTTGCATTTCAGCGCCCTGTGGAGCATAGATCTTCAATTCAAACCGTCCATTCCTGAACCATCCTTTCCCAAGTACTTTCAATATTCCATTCTATGTATATCCGTCCTATTTTCTTTTTTTTTTCTTCTTCTGTTTGTCTGTCTCTCTCTTTCGCTTACCTGGGGGGATTCGAGAACAAGGACTGCCTCTTTCGCGACTTGGTTAATACAATATTTGAGCGATGAGCTCTAGACCCAAATAAAAGCATACTGTGGGTAAGCCAGACGACCATCGACGTGTGTGTGTGTGCTCGCCGGCCGGCTCTTGCTGTTGCTTTTTCATTTTGTTAACCGCCTAGTTTCAGCCACTATCCCTAATCTCCTCTACAAACATCATCTCGATCCTTCTCTCTCGCCAGCTGATTATTTTAGCATAGATAAGAGCCGAGCTCAACTGTTTGTCAAGCGTGCATGCGTCACATTCTTAATGCGCATAGGACAACATTGGAACAAAGGCGGGTTTGAAGCAAAGAAGTGTCTCGGCGATCATTGGAAACGTGTCCTCACAGGCGGCTACCTACCTCGTGTATTTTCATCAGGCGTCGAGGAAAGGGTCGAAATCTACACTTGTGTATAGAGAAGCAAACGAAATCCTTCTGGCCGAAATTACAAAGTACTATGGTATGGCTGTCTGCTAGGATTTGACAACACTTTGATGTCAAGGTCAATTGCTGTTCCCATTGTTGTGATGGCTACTTCTTGATAATCATTGTGGAGCATGGAGCTCCCATTGTAGCTAGGCTTATTGCAGGAAGGCTGCATCAGAAATTTCATGTGCTCTGACAGATGTGATTTATGTAGCAAATTATTTTACGTCGTGTGTCTGCCAGCCCACAGCCTATTAGTAGCCTCTTACGACATATTTAAGGAAGTTGGGGTTCTTTTCTTTATGTGTTTCTCCTGGTACCACACGGGTCATCACGTCAGCTTGTCTATATAAATTATGCATTACATTACTGAACGTGGGAGCTGACTGAGTTGAAATGGAATCTGTGATCAACACGTGACCTTACGATTGTTATTCTGGAGAAAAAAAACATTCACTTTGCTGATCTTAATTTTTGGTCACTTCACTTTTAAAACAAAGTTTTAGTTTACATTTTCTGTGCCTATTGTACTGTTCATCACAGCAGTTCCTTTGTCGAGAAGTACCAAGCCTAAGTGTATCACCGGGGGTCACTGAGATAAAGAACGGACAGGGCTACTGCTGCCTCAGGCATATCGTAAGAGCAACTACTATGCAGTTGTGCATGAGGCTGGTGAACTTATCGTGTAAAATAAATTGCTACAAAAACCACACCAGCAATAGTACATTAACGTTTGGTGAAGGTTTCCTGCAATGAGGCCGTATGTAGTGGTCGATCTATGCTCCGTGGGAAGCAAAAAGGAAATAAAGATGATATTAATAACAATGATGATGATAAAGATGATGATGACGATGTTATGAGTACGAACGATGAAGAAGAAATGCTTCCCTTTCTGGTACGCCATATTTATGTTATACATGCGTTTTAAAGTATCACTCTCTCCAAGATCAATTTTACGTTGGCAACATGAACATCTACTTCAAATGTGCCCAACAGATGACGAACAGAGAAAGAGCCTATGGCCATCACCATTATAATTCCTGGAAAAACTCTACGGACATACCAACAACCATAGGCTGACTTCTGCTTTCTTTGAACATATTCATGATGACGTCTGAAAGTGATTACGAAAAAGAAGAAATTTGCAACCATGTGACAAAACGTCCGAATATGCTCTTTTGTGTGTTCTCTCACACCCTCGGCAGAATCCTTTCGTTTTCTTCATTTTTCTCACTCACCGCTTTTATTTGGCATAAAGCCTGCCTTTTCATTTGTAGTTTCACTATTTGGCTCTTTATGCTGGACATAGCATGGTGAAGTCTCTAACACGCCACTCTCCTATGGCAGTATTTGCCGCGGCAGTAATTCTTATCTTATTGTGTCGCATTACGCTTCGCGAAGACGTATTAAGTTACGCCAGATTATTAGACCGGTCAGCGACAGTATTTTATCACAATATCGGTCAGATCAACTTTTCAAGCGACAGGGCTTGATTATCCAAGGAGTGTTGAATAGAACCAGATTTGTTTGTCTGGCGAAACACGATAACCCGTGCACTAGGCGGAACTTATGATATAATCACTTCCGGTCCTTGGTTAAAAAGTAATCATGGATGTATTACATTTTAGACAAAATGAGTCTACAAATGTGTTGGTCAGAGTGTATGCAAGACACCATATTACCATTCATGGGTGACGTGACCTTCAGAGAAAATTTTCCGTGTAGGAACTATTTTGAAAGTGCCACACCCGACCTGTTTGAAATGATTGGATCTTTCTGATTAGATTCATAACTTCACTGGAGGGAATTCATTCATAACCTTCCACTCCCAAAAGAGCATAGGCCTTCAACAAAAACATGCCAAGTCCTCCTGTCACGAGCCATCATCTCAAGTTCTTTCCACGTTCTACTCATCATTTTCACCTCTGTTTTCATCTCTCTTCTCCATGTGCTTCTTGGTCTACCTCTGCCTCTCTTGCCCTGGGGGTTCCAGAACAAGGACTGCCTTGTAATGCTATCAACAGGTCTCCTCAGTGTGTGTCCAATCCATCGCCATCGTCTTCTTCTCATCTCTTATTCCACTGGCACTTGTCTAGTTCTTGTCATCAGTTCCACGTTGGTAACCTTGTCATACCATTTTAATCCCTCTATTCTACGCAAGCACCCATTTATGAAAGTCTGTAGCTTTTTGGTTGTTGTCTTTGTTGTTCTCCATGTCTCAGAGCCATACAATAGGACTGACTTCGCATTTGAGTTGAAGATTCTTATTTTCGTGTTGGATTCGATTTCTCTTGATCTCCATATATTTCCCAATGCAATGAAAGCTCCTCTTGCTTTTTGTATTCTTAGTTTGATATCACTGTCTGTCCCTCCAACTTTGTCTATATTGCTGCCAAGATATGTGTACGATTCTACATCTTGTATTGGTGTTTCTTCAAGTTCAACCCTGTTATCATTACCTGCATTTATTCTCATTATTTTTGTCTTTTCCCTGTGTATTTTCAGACCCAATTGCTGTGACCTCTCATCTAGTGTTTTCAATTTGTCCTGCATCTGATTACGGTTATGGACAGAAGAGCCAAGTCATCAGCAAAATCCAGATCATTCAACTCCTTAGTCAGAGTCCACTGGATTCCATTTCTGTTGTGTGTTGTCGATGATCTCATAACCCAGTCTATTATTCCTCTATAATTTGTGCACTCTTGTAAATTTCCCTTCTTATGCAACTTAACCAGATATCCTTCCTTCCATTCTGCTGGTATCTCTTATATGGAGGGAATATAGGCTGACAGTTTCACAGTTTCATTTCTCTGTGATTTGCAAGCTCGCCAAGACAACATCAGACCTTCGCCAGAGGAAGAACTACAGTATATTCATAATTCCTATTTGTTAACCTAACCTTTTATTGGAGAACCAGATAAGACTTAGAAAAGCACAGGAAATCTCTAAATTTAATAAGGAACATCGGAACCAGAAAACTGAAGAAACACGGAGTCAGAAGGGGCAATCTATTGTAAAATTAAAAGAAATCCCAGACACGTGTAAGAGAAGATTCGTCTCTTTTATTCATCTGTGCGACAAATCTATAGCCAAAGATTGGCGTAAGTTGTGATTTACATTTCATATTTTATTACTAACATATGAACTAACATATATATGTATATATTACCATGTGAATTTTATTGTGTCAAACTCGCTATTGGATGACAAATTCATTTGAGGCTGGCAACCTCAGTATCTAGAATGATGATTCATGAACCACCACTGCACGGGCTGGTGATTGCTTTATTGATAGTTTCGTAAAGAGCACTAAAAGCATAATGAAGTTCCAGGTTCCCTATGGAGCAGGGAGGGAAAGATTTAAAAAATGATGTACATTCTAAGCATCAGACTTACATTTTCAAAGCCGTGTAAATGTCTTTATATGAATATAAAATTAATGTAAGGTTTCACGCTTTAAACCAGCGTAAATGTCCATGTGAAAATATTCATTTTAATTAATAGAAGTTTCAAACTTTTCCACAAGTGTAAATGTAAATGAAATATGAGTGAATTTATATTGTGAACACTTTTCAAACAGTGGAAATGTAAATATAAAACAAATTATATGTGTACGTTTAACCTTTTTCATTTAAATGCAATGTAAAGCTAAAACTGTTCAGTTTGAATGTAAAGGAAGTTTTATCCCGAGGGATTAAATTTAATTCTCATTGAGGATAAACTCTGAGTTAAGTGGGATAGTGAAATAGAAGAGGTGGGACACATTACTGTGTGTCGGACAACGCCATACTCAGAAGAGCGTTCTTTTCTATTCTTCTACTACAGTTTTTGGTGGTACCAGCAGAACGTACTATTTCTGGAACAAGACGGGATCAATGGCCTACGCTTTAAGACAAAGGGCGCACTGTGTAGACTTTCCTTGAAGTTTCTGGGAGACGAGCTACACCCGACAACCTTGACCAGAGACGAGTGATCAGTGTGAAAAGACAGAACCGTCATTGGCAGCTAAGTTCAAACATATGCTGCCACTTGAACTTCTTAACCCTTTTCGCAATCCCCTAATACGAGGATGATAGCTTTTCTTTATCCATAACTATTCAAATTATTTTCAAACTGTTACAACTAAAGTGATTATTAAATTTTGTTATTTGTAATGTTACAAATTTAACTTCGATTTGATCATTTTAAAGTTACTGCATGTTTGTCTCAGTCAATTGCTACATACATTCTAAACAGAGCTATACTTGAATAATAGAATTCCACTTAGTAAATCATGGGTGGGGGCTTAAACGAGCTGATAAATAAGTGCTTAAATTCTTCACAAAAGTGGTCGGCAGGTTACAGAATTAACGTGCTCAGCGACAGCCAGCATTGCTTTCGCTTACCTGAATTTCTTGTGAAGACTCCCATGTGATAGAAGCTTTACTACTCTGCTATCTACATTTCTGCCACGAGTAAACGTGTGTACGAATAGACTCCATTGAAGCCTATATTAGATACTCTTGAGTTTTGGCCATTGTTGGACCACTACTGCAAAGCAGGGGAGGCAAGACCGTCACACACCAAACAAGAAATAGTTATCATACTTCGGTGTTTGAGTGCCCGATGGGCTAAGCGGTTACATCGCTTGCCTGTCGCGGCAAAGTTACTTAGTTCCAGGATCGAAATCTGGTAGCGTAACAATCGGAAAAAGGGTCAATCAAACGCAGAGAAGCGAAGAGAAGAAGCTCATCGAAATGAAAAAAGGAGATTTAACTAGAAACAGATTAAATCAATCAGAAATGCGAGGGAGATCCAATCAAACTCAGGCTCAATGAAATCCTACGGAGTGGGAAATTGTATAAAAGCCCGCTTCAGATTCAATTCTGAACTCTCAAACTTTTACTTCTGTCGCATGTTACGCATTGCCTAGTTAAATGTTTGAAGACCGAAAAGTGGGACACCAGTGTGCTGACCTGAACAAAGGAATGCAGGGGTATTTTCCTGTGTGTATCTAGGGCAGCCAATCAGAGAGGGGTTTCCCACGGTCAGATAGAATGACTTCGGCGAGTGTATAAGGAAGAATAAATCGTCCGAAATCATGGTTAGAATTAGACATCGGGAAGGAGAACGGAATGACAGACAAGGATGAGAATGGTCTCATTTTGACGGGAATATCTTCATTTATGTATAGGTACAAGGAAATCAGAAGGGAGTAAGTAGTTGTGAAGAATTTCGCAAGAATAGTGTCCGTGCATTGAGAAATCCTGTGTTTTTTCCTATTTATAATTCAATATAAAATCGTTAACACGACAGATATAGGAAAACAACATATGGATATAAAGGTCAACTCACGGAGAACGGAAATATATAACTCCAAAGGCTTGAACTGGGAAAGGTGAAATGCACGAGACCAAGGTTTGAAACACCTCTAGCACAAACCCCCCGAAGTTACAACTTTTTTGGGAAGTTTGCTGGAGTTGCGAGCCTTGTTTCCTGTACGTCCGGTAGCTGCATATATAAGGGCGGACGGAAATGATTTCAAATTCACTTGTACAGCGAGGCAAGACAGAAGGACAACGGCTGGAGAGAGAGAAACGTGTCACGGCCAATATCTTGTTATTTGCAGCCAGGCAGTTCTGTTACTCCACTAAAGCCAGTCTTTACTGATCTTAATTAGATCCTGCGAGGGTATGTAAAGTTACTATGTAAAATAATACAGTAATTACAACTTTTATTTCAGGATTTGTTTAATCTTTATGTTATGAAAGTATCATGCATATTAATTGATTACTTGATAGGATTGTTGAAGATTGGAACCCGAAATATAACCACCGTGACTGAGTCCATATCAGGGCTAGCACAGGACTAATAACAATTCTTTTCAGGACTACCTACAATCATTATCAGGGCTTATTCAATCTGTCTACATATTATTTAGTATTATTTGATTTTATAAAATGTTCCACAGTAGACACCTGTCTTGTCACTGATCCATAATCATGCATTTTCACGCATACATCTGAAAACAAATTCATCTCACCTACAATAGGAATGTGGTAATTGTTATCCACAAATAGCCACATATCCTACAATTATCTGCAGGTTCATACTTGTCAACAAAAAGTCAGAGGTCAATGATCAAGAATTGCTCGATGATCAATGCGAATCGCCCCGGCAGTGTCTGGATTGGTAGAAGCAAGACCTACTGAAGCTGTACATCTTATATGAACACTGATTAACCTAACAGATGAGTGATATTTGTGACAATCGTGCAACCAAGAAGTGATAACTGTCAAGCAGAGTTTTGTGATGACAATTTGCGTGATAAACTAGTGAAAGTTATAAAGTGAATAAGACAGTGAAGAAGTCTATCACCCAACTAATTGGAAGAGTCTAAAGAAATGACATTTTAGGTTAACTTGTAAAAACTGTAATTGATTTCGCCAATTTGGTTTTGTATAAATATAACTTTTGTATCACCAGTCACACACAATCACCACAATTAGATAGATGTAAATAAAGAGGATATAAATTGTATTCACCAGCTTTATTCATTCAATATAGTTGATACTGAGTTTGGTTGAATTTTTATTATATCACAGGTGGTCACATAGCGGAGGTGGCGCAGTAAGGTCTGACTGTTCTCTGAATATTTTCAGTCCAGATACTTTCACAGCCGTGACTATCGAGTGATACCAGTGTACTTCTCTGTCACTGGGACCTCACACATTCTGGAGAGAATACTATTTCTACTCTAGCACTATCATCTCACACATATAAAACCTTCCGCTACAGTGGGGGCTCGATCGCGGGATATTCTCGTATATCCTGAGCCATCCTCAATCTATACATCTATCTTTAGTCTATCTTGGGCCACCAATAGAGAAAAAAAAAAAAAAAAAAAAATTTTTTTTGAAAATTCTAGAATAGATTTTTTTTCTCAGTAACAGTACCTTAGAGTACTCAGTAAATATTGACTATCACAAGGTTGCACGATTAATTGTGTTGTCCATTTGATAATTATTTTAAGTAAGTTTAGGTAAGTTTTCATACCCTACTTAACTTAATATAATGGCTGACTTAGTGAAGTTCAGAACTGCGATCATGCAAATGGGAAAAGAGCTGGGCTTGACAGGTGATGCTCTCGTCCAGTATGTCACAACTGAAGTGGACAAACATATGGATAGAGAGGAAAGGAAGCTGCAAGCAGAAGCTGAGAGAGAAGCCAAAAGACTAGAAGCTGAGAGAGAAGCCAAAAGAATGGAAGCTGAAGAAAAGAGGCTGCTGTTGGAAGTTGAGGCTCAAGCCAAGAAATTGGAGGCTGAAGAAAGAAGATTAACAGCTGATGAAAGGAAGCTACAAGCTGATAGAGACCATGAGCTGAGATTAAAAGAGCTTGAAATACAGGCAGTGGCTACTACTAATGGTAGTAGGTCATCTCATTCGGATACCAGCGCCAGCCAAAGCACCTCCAATGGAGCTATGAACTTCCACTTGGACCCATTTGTGGAGAAAGAAGAGGGAATAGAGGATTACCTTGACAGATATGAACGATTGGCCACTACTTATGGCTTAGAAAAAGAAAAATGGAATTTGAAGTTGTCACAGGGATTGAGAGGAGTAGCTTATAATGTCTACTTGAAGATGCAAAAAGAAGATCAGGAAAACTATGAAGCCTTTTTTTTTTTTTGTTTTTTTTTTTTTTTTTTTTTTTTTTTTTTTTTTTTTTTTTTTTTTTTTTTTTTTTTTTTTTTTTTTTTTTTTTTTATTTTTTTTTTTTTTTTTTTTATGTTTTTTTTTATGTTTTTTTTTATTCTTTTTTTTTTTTTTTTTTTTTTTATTTTTGTTATTTTTTTTTTTTTTTTTTTCTTTTGTTTTTTTTTTTTTTTTTTTTTTTTTTTTTTTTTTTTTTTTTTTTTTTTTTTTTTTTTTTTTTTTTTTTTTTTTTTTTTTTTTTTTTTTTTGGATTTCTTTTTGTTTTTTTTTTTGTTGTTATTTTTTTTTTTTTTTTTTTTTTTTTTTTGGTTTTTTTTTTTTTTTTTTTTTTTTTTTGTTTTTTTTTTTTTTTTTTTTGTTTTTTTTTTTTTTTATTTTTTTTTTTTTTTTTTTTTTTGAAACAAGCATTGTTGTTGCGTTACGAACAAAACGCAGAAGCTTATAGAAGGCGATTTAGAACTGCTATGCTCCAGACAGGAGAAACATATCAGCAGTTCTCAGCAAGGTTGGAAAGTTACTTGCTGAGGTGGTGTCAGTTAGGAAACTTCAATCAGGATTTTGAAGGGATCAAGGAGATGATGTTGATAGAACAACTCCTGGAGTCCATGTCTCCTGAGACGAAGACATTCCTGGTAGAACATAAAAGAGAGAGATTAGATGAAATAATCATCTATGCAGAAAGTCACAAACTGGCTCACCCCCTGACTCAAGGAAATAAGAGGAAGCAGGGAGATAGTTTCAAGTCACCACAAAACCAAAACGAGTTTGAACAAAAGGACAATACAACCAAGAACAACCAAAGATATAACTACAAAGACAAGAACCCTCCAGGATATAACAATAAACCCTCACGAAGGGAAGAAAAATGGTGTAAGTTCTGCAAAATGAACAACCACAACACTGATAATTGTGGAAGGAAAAAACCTCTTCATCATTCTGCATGTCTACAGGTGAGGACTTCGGATAGGAAGGAACTGACAGTGAGTCAGAATAGCCTCCATCACCCACCTACACAGGAGATAGTGACTGTGAATGGCAAACAAGTCACAGGAATGTATGACACAGGTTTGTCCTATGATGCAGTCGTGTGTGCATCTCTGGTGCGCCCTGAAACAAATCACCACAGAAACAGTAGATATTCAAGGGCCACTAAAAGGAGCATTACCCCTCACTTTACCCATAGCAAAGATTCATGTCAGTTGTCGCTATGTGGAAGGGGAGATAAATGCAGCAGTGTTAGATGATCCCTTTTACCCCCTGATGTTGGGGCGTAGATATGTTTTCTTGGGAAACCCGGTGAAACCTATGGTTATGGCAGAAATCCAGACCAGGTCTGACTCCAGGAACACAGAGAGGGACACCAAATTAAAATTTCATTCTACTGAAATGAAACGGGCTCAAGTAGCTGACAGCACATTGAAGCCTTGTTTTGGCAAACTGTCAAAACCACATAACACTCCAAGGAAAGGAAATTTCTATATGGAACATGGACTCTTGCACAGGAAAGCTGGCAGAGGGACGAAAAGTCATGGTCAAATTGTTGTACCATCCACCTATAGAAATAAGGTTATAGGCTGGGGGCACATAACTTTGAGTGAACACCTGGGTAATGGTGCCACAAAACAAAGAATAGCCACCCAGTACTACTGGCCAGGTATTACGGAAGACATCAATTGGTATGTAAATTCCTGTCCAGAGTGCACTCATGTAGATTCAGAAAGTCGGCGGAAGAGTCTTCAAAAGTCTACAAGCAAACCAGCCATCATGGGTACTCCCGAGATTTGCACTGGAGGGGAAAAGAAACATCCCACACAGGTTGAATTGCAGTCTGAAACCCATGCACTGGAAGAAAAGAACAAATCACGTAGCCAAAATCAAACACCTACGAATTTGCGAGGGAAAACCGCAACCAACTATCAACGAAAAGAGGGCGGTAAACTTCAAGGGAAACCTACCGACCCCATTTCACCAGCGGTAAGGGCCTGGATGAAAAGCCGAACTGGGAAAAGAGAGATAGCAAAGGATGAATCTATATCCAGGAAAACAAAATGTAAGAGCAGATTTTCTTAGTCGACACCCAACTGAGATAGAACGAGAGTAAGAAGAACATTAACTACGGCAAAATTTACAGTTGTTAGCTGTAGAAATCTACAGCTTAAAAGAGAGGGAGGCTCTGTCGCATGTTACGCATTGCCTAGTTAAATGTTTGAAGACCGAAAAGTGGGACACCAGTGTGCTGACCTGAACAAAGGAATGCAGGGGTATTTTCCTGTGTGTATCTAGGGCAGCCAATCAGAGAAGGGGTTTCCCACGGTCAGATAGAATGACTTCGGCGAGTGTATAAGGAAGAATAAATCGTCCGAAATCATGGTTAGAATTAGACATCGGGAAGGAGAACGGAATGACAGACAAGGATGAGAATGGTCTCATTTTGACGGGAATATCTTCATTTATGTATAGGTACAAGGAAATCAGAAGGGAGTAAGTAGTTGTGAAGAATTTCGCAAGAATAGTGTCCGTGCATTGAGAAATCCTGTGTTTTTCCTATTTATAATTCAATATAAAATCGTTAACACGACAGATATAGGAAAACAACATATGGATATAAAGGTCAACTCACGGAGAACGGAAATATATAACTCCAAAGGCTTGAACTGGGAAAGGTGAAATGCACGAGACCAAGGTTTGAAACACCTCTAGCACAAACCCCCCGAAGTTACAACTTTTTTGGGAAGTTTGCTGGAGTTGCGAGCCTTGTTTCCTGTACGTCCGGTAGCTGCATATATAAGGGCGGACGGAAATGATTTCAAATTCACTTGTACAGCGAGGCAAGACAGAAGGACAACGGCTGGAGAGAGAGAAACGTGTCACGGCCAATATCTTGTTATTTGCAGCCAGGCAGTTCTGTTACTCCACTAAAGCCAGTCTTTACTGATCTTAATTAGATCCTGCGAGGGTATGTAAAGTTACTATGTAAAATAATACAGTAATTACAACTTTTATTTCAGGATTTGTTTAATCTTTATGTTATGAAAGTATCATGCATATTAATTGATTACTTGATAGGATTGTTGAAGATTGGAACCCGAAATATAACCACCGTGACTGAGTCCATATCAGGGCTAGCACAGGACTAATAACAATTCTTTTCAGGACTACCTACAATCATTATCAGGGCTTATTCAATCTGTCTACATATTATTTAGTATTATTTGATTTTATAAAATGTTCCACAGTAGACACCTGTCTTGTCACTGATCCATAATCATGCATTTTCACGCATACATCTGAAAACAAATTCATCTCACCTACAATAGGAATGTGGTAATTGTTATCCACAAATAGCCACATATCCTACAATTATCTGCAGGTTCATACTTGTCAACAAAAAATCAGAGGTCAATGATCAAGAATTGCTCGATGATCAATGCGAATCGCCCCGGCAGTGTCTGGATTGGTAGAAGCAAGACCTACTGAAGCTGTACATCTCATATGAACACTGATTAACCTAACAGATGAGTGATATTTGTGACAATCGTGCAACCAAGAAGTGATAACTGTCAAGCAGAGTTTTGTGATGACAATTTGCGTGATAAACTAGTGAAAGTTATAAAGTGAATAAGACAGTGAAGAAGTCTATCACCCAACTAATTGGAAGAGTCTAAAGAAATGACATTTTAGGTTAACTTGTAAAAACTGTAATTGATTTCGCCAATTTGGTTTTGTATAAATATAACTTTTGTATCACCAGTCACACACAATCACCACAATTAGATAGATGTAAATAAAGAGGATATAAATTGTATTCACCAGCTTTATTCATTCAATATAGTTGATACTGAGTTTGGTTGAATTTTTATTATATCACAGGTGGTCACATAGCGGAGGTGGCGCAGTAAGGTCTGACTGTTCTCCCACAAAGCCACAGCCCATAGCAGAGGAAAACCAAGCTGACCTACTTTGTGAGCCAACTTGCATAGTGATAAGCTCAGATCTGTAATATTGTGTCTGAAGGGTATATGAAATTTGTATTGATTGTTATTTTACAAAGTATCTTTGTGTCATGTAAATTGATGCACTATTTAAAATTGATGTTATGATTGACTTTGATTTACATGCTTGTGTCTTATCTTAGTACTCCTAAAACTACGCTGACACCTGAAGTTGGTCTCCTGCCATAACCTGAAACACTCCTGACCAGCATTGACGCAGCTAGAATCCTTGTCAGGACTGCTCAATACTACCAATAAGAGCTTACAGTCCTTTTCAGGGCGTAACTTTTAAATGCTGTGTGCACAAGAGTTCGCCATCTTCATCTTCTGTTTTTTCTTCTTATACTGCCTCTACTTTGTCTTCCTTTCATTTCGTTCTATGCTAATTCTCCTTGTTCTTCATTTACACCTTTGTTCGATATAATTTCTTAATAGTATAAAGAGAAACCACTTTATCATAACCAAAGACCAAATGGAAATAATTGTGACAGAATTTAGAAAATGTTAAAATGATGTTTATAGTCTTCTGGTGTATTTTTATTGTTTGTATGCAGTACTTCTTTGATTGACATGACCACGGCCTTATGACTATGTTGTCAAAATGAGGATTCTGATCAGTAGTGGCCCGTAATCATCGGAAATTCGTCTTGATTGTAGACAACAGATATCGTAGTCTGGTGCATGTGTTTACAGGTTCCTACCCAAGTCGCAACTAAGCTTCTGGTATGGAGTACAACAGACTGCAGTGTGAGTGTGTGTGTGTGTGTGTGTGTGTGTGTGTGTGTGTGTGTGTGTGTGTGTGTGTGTGTGTGTGTGTGTGTGTGTGTGTGTGTGTGTGTGTGTGTGTGTGTGTGTGTGTGTGTGTGTGTGTGTGTGCGTGTGTGCGTGTGTGTGTGTGTGCGTGCGTGCGTGCGTGCGTGTGTGTGTGTGTGTGTGTGTGTGTGTGTGTGTGTGTGTGTGTGTGTGTGTGTGTGTGTGTGTGTGTGTGTGTGTGTGTGTGTGTGTGTAAATGACCCCCTCTGCATCGCCTGGTAGTAGCATCGTGTCTACCTGTCCAGGTGAATTAACTCTGTTGGAAAGTCTACACCTGATCAATGACAGAAGTCTCTGTAGAGAAAGAACTGAAAGAGAAAAGTACTGTTTCATTGCAGAAGCACATCCAAAAGTCACCAAATGGCCAATATGATGTTCAGAGACATTGACAATTTACTCGTTTCCGCGGCTTGTTATTTTGTAAATACTTACCTTCAATTTTACTAAATTTCTTTGTTAATTGTTAAAGTGTACTGATAAATTTTATAAATTGCAGTTGACTTATTTTTACAGTTCTAATTTTTATTTTTTCGTGTGTGGAATTCAAAGAAATTTTATATTTTAAATCGGTATGGATAATTAGCTAGTTGCATTTCACGCCAACTATTATAAAAACATTCTTGAAGCATATGATAAGTCTAGCAAGAAGGTGACTAACTTCACATCTCTCTTCTACAGCAACAATCTGGCACTGTGCAATTATCTACCTGACATGTCCTGTACCATTCCTACCATTAGTTCACCAGCTCTCTTCTCCGATTCTGGGAACTATTATTTTACTATCTAACTTCAATCTCGCCACAATAAGAAAGACATAGAAAAGCCTTGATCTGATGACACACGACAGTAGGACTTGACATGCGTTTGTTGAACTCCTATGCTCCTTGGCAAGCTGAAGGATAATGAAGAAGAAAACAAGGTTTTATCAGATCAAAGCTTTTCTATGTCTTTCTTATAAAGCTGGGATTCTGTCTCAGGCTTCTCTCTTCACCATACAGTTTCTCCCTCAACTGGGTTAGAGAAAGCCACGCTGTTCCTCTCATGGAGCCGACAACATTGATGCTATCCCCTAATAATATTGTTCTGTTTTATTCAGGTAGAGGTAACCGTAATTCTAAAGCAGGGGAGTAAAGTGTTGGAGACGCCATTATACTCTGCCTAGATTTAAGAGTGTGTGAGTGAACAGTTCCCTTACTTGCTGTAGTTGCCTTCCCTAACTCAACAATTGAGTCAGGTATCAATTTACAGTTTGGTAGACTATAGCTTAACGCTACCGTGTTTTGAACTTGGAACCCGCTAACTTTGCCGCGATAGGAAACCTTTCTAACCACTCAACCAATCGGAGCTCGTCTTACCTTAGGCATTGTTAATGTCAAGGGTCTATTATTACAGCTGTGCCTACGGTCAACTTACTTGATTACAGTGGCGGACTGGCATTGATATGGACCCCCGGGCAATAAGAGTCATTAGACCCTAACCACCCATTCTACTTAGATAAAGGCTAGGAGAGAGTGGGTCTCCTACTGCTGTGGGCCCTTAGGCACCGCCCGATTGCCTGATCACCCAATCCGCCCCTGTCTCATCAGCTAGTTCAATCTCATTCCATAAAGACCTTGCTTGTCCAAGATTTTTTCTTTACCTGCTGTATTCCCTATTTGTGCCGTCCCCACAAGCTGGGTTATTTATTAAGATGTTACCGAGTTTTTGTAATTAATTTCCTTCATTTATTTTCTACATCGCTCCTTACTGAGCATACAGCCATCACTGAAGCTGGTTCCCTTACGGGAAGCCTGCATCAAACATTCACATGTGCTTGTGGGCATGTTATATCACCTTCTCTGGGCATGTTATGTCACCTTCTTTGGACATGTTATATTACCTTCTATGGGCATGTTATATAACCTATGGGTATGTTATATCACCTTCTATGGGCATGTCTATCACCTTTTATGGGCATGTTATATCACCTTCTTTGAGCATGTTATAAAAAGTGTAAGACTGGAATAATACTGCGACAACAAGAAAAGTGTGAACAGACGATAAACAGGAAATATTGGGCAGTTTGTCAATAACACATAGAATATAAGTTTATAAACTAATAAAACGGTATTGAATCAGTTTTACAAATAACAGTTCACATGAGACGTTTCGGGTTGTACCCTTCGTCAGCCACAAACAGGTGACAAAAACAAGAATTACATATAGTAATAGGTACTACAACAACATACGATGATAAGAAACAATACAAATTGAGCGATACAAGCAGATGGAAAAAGTACAATGATAACACAAGAAAATCGAAAAACCTAACAGAAATACCGAAGCAAGAAAGTAAATAATAAACGAAACGAAAAAAAAAGAGAATGAACAAAATTTCGGAACAAGTCACTTAACTAGAACTGTAAATGCTAGGAATACACAAGATTTACAATAACACATAGAGTCAAATTTTCCCTAGCAATTTGTTTTACATGATGAGGTTGCCATCCTCCATGCCCAACCTCATTAGTCACCTCGCATGACATGCCTGAGGGTGTAGAAGTCAAATTCTTTCTTTGTTTCTTCAGAGACCTCCCGGGAACTACACGTGACCGTAAATAATTTGTTTTTCATCTAATCTGTAGAGTGAAAAATAAATATAACCTTAGCGCTGTTAAATTTTTGTTTTTGTTATATTATATCTTCTTTTTCTTAATCTGAACAGTCTATTTCATTTGAATACCTACCTTTATTGATTTGACTAGACGCGTAGGCAGGAACAGAATTTTTGGCAAGCACGTTTTGCCACATGTACACCTACCTACCTCCTCCACAATTTCGTTTCCAGCCATGATAGTTTCACAAAACCCTTATTCACTCAACAAATGAAGTGCACCTTCCTTAATTTAGCCAGAATGAAGCACCTACCACTTCCAGTCCCCTATTTGCAAGACATCTCTTCATTTTTACCTCGTGTAAAGCAACACTCAACATCTAGGACCCATATTTTACTGCCTCTTCTCTCCTAAACAACCATCTTATCCACACTCAATCCATACTCTTTTCAGTCTTCCACCACGCTACTCTAACCTCGCACCACCTCGTGCCAAGACAGAAAATCTTGATGCCTCTTGGAGTATGTTCACGACAAACAAAAACTTCATCCTCCTCTCTAACCTCTCATCTGCCTTCCTCTGTTAACTTCTTGCAACAACGCCATCCCCAGTGTAACTCCAGCAGAAATGTAGCTGCCTCCGTTAATTTCGGCGAGCCTCTTTGCACTCTGACATTTACTGAAGATTGTATCAACACCGAAAGATGTTGGTGGCCTTTTCTTTGCATACTTATTGACATACTTCAGCTGTATAACTCAGGACGTGCGACAAATCATGTTTTAGTGAAGCAGTAATTATACTTACCTTTTTCTTCCACTATTGAAGCGTAGTGTAGACCTGAGGTTTGCGTTCTTTGACCAAGTGTGTCGTCTAGGCTGCTGTAACCCGTGTTATTATATGATGTATGTGATGCTGTCTATCTATCTGCCTCTTGGTCTTTCGTGTCTTGAACTTAGACCTTCTAGTGTGTAAATGCGTAGTGGTATTGTATGGGGCTATATTGTCATGAGATGGCCAAGCCACTTGATTTTTTTCGTCTCTATATACTTGATGAAAGCGCGGTAGCGCAGTGATTAGTGCATTGGCTTCCTACCTCGGTGGTTCATGGTTCGATCCCCAGTTGAGGTGGGATTTTTTAAACCGCAAACACGGGGTCGACCCAGCCTCGTGAATTGGGTACCAGAGCAACTCTTGGAAGGTTAAGGCGGCTAGCGTGATGCTGACCACATCACCCTACTGTACCGATGGTCAAGAAAATATGGGCCTAACACCATATTCCCAATATGCCTCAATGGGCGTGTAACGGGTTCCTTTACCTTATATACTTGATGCATGGTGTAGTTCCTACAATGTTTCTGATGCCATCATTTCTCATTCTGCCTCTCCTGGTAACATTAATCTTTTCTTAAACATCTATGATTTCCCTCTACTGTGCTTTGATCAGGACCATGTTTGCCACTGATAGCAAAAAGTTGGTAAGAATTTACTATTTATCAGCTGTCTTTTAGTTTCCATGCTGATATTCTGATCTTTGAGTAGTTGTGACAGTTGGTAAGTCACTGCACTGGCTTTTTAACATCATGTTTCAATTAATGTCATGTTTTCCATTTTCAGTTAAAATGCTTCCTAGGTTTTTGAACTCTGGAACCTGTTTAAGCCTGATGTTGTTGACATGTATGTTAACAGGGCGTGGCTACTGCCAATCATCGTAATTCTGTCTTGTATGTGTTGATCGTTGCACTGTACCTTCCACAGGTTGAATGAAGCGCATCTGTATGTTTTTGCAGTTTGTTTTCATCTTCATAATTGCGTAATAGCAGTAATTACAACGCATTGTAATGCCACTCTTCTCTTTAACGTACGCTGCCTCGTTAATGTTAATCAGAATAAACGTCATTGCACTCCGGGCAAACCCATAGGTGCTCAGTCTCCCTCAGCAAATGTCGAAGGTTATGAATGCTAACTGTTCCTGTTGCGCACTGGTTGTATACACGGTGTATGCGTCCTCTCATACGTCCATCCCTGCTGGTCTTACGTTTGATGCCAAATTCCAGCAGTCTTAGCCTTGATGATTCATCGATTGCAGTGTCATTCTCTAATAGACGAACATGAATTGCCCTCAGTATTTCTTCCTTATCCATGGCCAATGCACCTTTTATGGGTGCTCTTGAAGCTAGTCTGTCAGCTCTTTCATTGCCACGTACCCCTGCATGACCAGGACAGTAGATCCATATCAGTTCTTGAAGATTCGATGCTTCTATGGAGGTTTTCCATTCCTGTCGAAGCCAGCCATATTGGACCTTGCGAAGCATGGAACCTGATAAAATAACTGCCTTTGTTAATAAAGTCTCAGGCAGCTATCTTAAGGCAGCAGTAACTGCCTCTACCTCCATTCTCATGCTGGTGGTTGTTATCATGTAAGCCCCGCTATGTTCAGCCTCGTGGGATAGGCGATCGTGTCTATCCATAATTTCCAGCCTCTATTACCAGTACTGTTTATCAATTCTGTTGTTGACGTCTTTCCATGGTATGGTGCCTAAATGTCCTGTTTTCTCTCTCTCTCTTTGTCGTCGTCTCTTTTTTCTTTTAATCTTTCCCGTTGCATCAGTAGATCCCACCTTTCTTCATCTTATTACTAGCTGGAAGAAGGTAGTACCACTCTATAAGATTTAAAACAAACATTTTACGCCAGTCCTATACTACATTTTCTTCTTTCACTTTTCAGCTCCGAAAGGAGCATAAGTCTTCAACAAACGTATGCCAATTCTTCCTGTCACGTGTCATCAGCTCAAGGTCTTTCCATGTCTTCTGCACCCTCGTCATGTCTTTGTTCATTTCTCTTGACCACTGCATTTAGGGTTTGTTGAGGTTTTACATTTCTACAAGAAGGGGTAGCAGGTCCCCTGGCCAACCCCTCAGAGTTGCATTTAACGACATGCATGGCAGGTCACAGTGTTGCCATTCTTTGCTTCCCTTTCATGTCCCAGTAACACATGGGTTATACTACACTTTGACGAAATATTATTTAGCCACTTTTCAGTCAGTATTACGGGTACCATAATACCTCTCCTTGATGATCTACATCTCTCGCTCTTCTGACAGTGGTACGTGGACTATAATAACACTCTTTGGTGAAATATAACTTTGGCGATGTTCAAACAGTGTAAGACTACCATGACACCATTCTGATGAAATATGACTTAGGTCATGTGCGAATAGCTAAAGGTAACCATAATACTTCTTCACGAAACATGACTGTAGGCCGCACTGTTGACGGACACCATTTTGGTAACAATGAAACCAAGCATTAATTCAAACAAGACCATTTTCAGTTAATGTTGCTCCACTGCTGTCTGCTTGTAGTTTCACCCTTGGATGGTAAAACTCAGGACTTCACGAAGCATACACTTCAAACAAAGTTGAAACTATCGCAGCTGTCTTAATTAAAAATAATAATAATTTCAAGAAAATCTAGTGTAAACCTTTTTAGGATACTTAAACTGATTTCGTTTGCAAACAGTATTTGATGGCCGTTTTCAACAAAGGATGGAAATGCCAGGATATGTTCAAATATTTAGCACTCCAGTCACGTACGTTGGCTATTTTGATCAGCGCGTACTTGTTGAACGGAGTCACAACAGTTAGTTGAACAAGGCAAGTGGAAGAATGTGACAGGATACGAGGGAAAATGTGATTTGGATACATTGTAGAGATACAGCCACGACCAACGAGCTGCTTTTACACATTACTATAGAAATGAGCAACGAGAGACATGACCCATAAGAAGATAGATCAAAGGGTTTTGAACCATGTCTCTTTGCCTCGAGAAGCAAGAGCTATACCCACTTTTCTACTCAAATAAAATGAGTTCATTAACAAAATAAACTTATGTTTAGTACTTTAAACTCTTCTAACATGGGGCTTAGATTGCCCTGTCATTTTTTTTTCTCTCAATTTATGTACTGCATCGTAACTCAGATTGATTGTCTGTTTCTCATACAGTACACGTACTGTGGACCAACACGCCGCCATGCTGTATTTCTTTAAGATAGTTGTCACCTCTTTAATCCATTTTCCTCCGGATCTTCCTTTGCTCCTAGTTGCTTCCAGTTTGACATTTTGTGCCTGTGCTGCTGGTTGATTAGGATGTATCCCCATAAGTTGTCCTAAATTACTCCTTTTTTTTCATCTGTCAGTAGATCCTTCATCAGTGTTGTTCTAATGATGACTCTTTCTTCATGTTTGACTAACAACGTTTTCTCTGATATCTCATTTCACTAATGGTGATCTTTTCTCTTCTGGAAATAATTTCTT
Source organism: Oreohelix idahoensis (assembly GCA_024509875.1). NCBI lineage: Eukaryota > Metazoa > Mollusca > Gastropoda > Stylommatophora > Oreohelicidae > Oreohelix > Oreohelix idahoensis. The sequence goes on from JAMPIV010000136.1 coordinate 195,206, forward strand.
GTTCTCTTTGGTTAATGTAAGGTCTGGCACTCATAGTACACTGTTCGTATAAATACTGTTGTGGTCAGTTGTTTCTTTGTAGACATTTGGACCTGTCTACTTCATATTAACAGTTTACTATTAAGACAAACAAATTGTTTATTGAATCAGTGTTCTATTTTACTGCCTAAATAGGCCAATATTCAGCAATAGAAACAGTTTTTAATCGGAAGAAAGCAGTTTACCTTCTATGAGCATGTTATATCACCTTTTTTGGGCACGTTATATCACCTTCTATGAGCATGTTATATCACTTTCTTTGGGCATGTTATATCATCTTCTTTGGGCTTGTTATTTCACCTTCTATGAGCATGTTATATCATCTTCTTTTGGGCATGTTATATCAACTTTTTTGTGCATGTTATTTCACCTTCTATGAGCATGTTATATCATCTTCTTTTGGGCATGTTATATCATCTTCTTTGTGCATGTTATTTCACCTTCTATGAGCATGTTATATCATCTTCTTTGGGCATGTTATTTCACCATGGGCATGTTATATCACTTTTTGGGCATGTTATATCACTTTCTTTGAGAATGTTATATCACCTTCAAATGGCATGTTATATTACCTTCAATGGGCATGTTATATTACCTTCTAAGGGCATGTTATATCACCTAACTTCTTTTTGGGGCATGCTCTATTACCTTCTATGGGCATGTTATATCACCTTCTTTGGGCATGTTATACCACCTTCTATGGGCATGTTATAATAAATGGACGACTGGAATCATACTGCGACAACAAGAAAAATGTGAACAGAGACGACAAATAGAGGAAATATTGGGTAGTTTGACAATAACACATGGAGCAAAGTCCACAGCAGTAAAGATACGCAGCAGTGGGGATAGAAAGATTTAGATAGACATGGGCGCCTATTCCAGTGAGCATTGCACATACAGAAGAAGATAATGAGAAAATAGAAGAGGGCGAAGAAGAATTAAAAGAAGAAAGTATAACATTCTTTGAATAACCATGAACATAAAACCGAGAAAGTGTGTGTCAATTTTAAAAGAGACATATCTTGGCAAACAAGACAAATAAATTCTGAATTGTATACCTTGCGTCTCTGATTAAAAAATTAAAATGAAATTGCCAAGAAAAATGTTTATGAATAAATATACATCTCCGTCACCTGCAAATTTACAGTGAAGCAGGCTCTATTCATGGGCCTGTCTTTGAGGTCCGACGCTCTATTCATTGACTTACCTCTATTCTACAACTCTGTACATGTACGAGTATTGTAAGCGTAAGTCATTTCTCACAAACTCGAACCCACACCTCTTCCGGCGTGCGTGAGGCCCGATGCAAGCTCATAATGTGATTACCTGCAAATCCTTCCCTGATCTTTATTAAGTACAAGGGGATTGACATAAGTCTTGGGCCTGACCATGAAGGAGTCACAGGAGGAAGACGAAACTTGGCACATTTAAAGTTCATCATATTTGCACTGAATGTGTGAAGTACGCGTTTGTTTCTTCAATGGGTTTTCCCGCTACGGTGCACGGCGCAGTGTACCCTATTGACCGGATCTGCTGCTCCAAAGATTTGACAAAACAATGGAAAAGAAGGAGGCCAGAGCTGTGATAAAATTTCTGATGTTTCAGGGAAAAACACCTACAGAAATACACAGGGAGATGGAACCAGTGTTTCGTGATTCTTGTCCTTCATATACTTCGGTAAAAAAATCTGGTGTCAACAGTTTAAGTGCGGCCGCTCAAATGTTGCTGATCTGCCAAGATCTGGTAGACCAGCCTCAGAGTGCAACGATGAAAATGCAACAAGAGTGAAGAAAATCATTGACCATGATCGAAAAATGACAATTGTGGAGATAGCTAGTAGAATAAAACTAAATGAAAGAACAGTTTATAGAATTTTACACAACAGACTGAACATGAGAAAAGTGTGTGCACGCTGGGTTCTGCGACTGTTGACACGTGAACAGAAGCAAACGAGGGTAAATTGCTGTCAACAGTTGCTCAAAAAGTGTCAGTCAAAAAATTTTTTGGAGACCATGGTGACAGTAGATGAGACTTGGGTACACCATTATGACCCCGAATCCAAAATTGCCAGCATGCAATGGAAAACCACGGGCTCCCCAACACCTGTCAAGCCGAGAGCGCAGAAATCTGCAGGAAAAGTGATGCTGACTGTTTTTTGGGACGGCAAAGGTGTCCTTTTGAAAGATTATCTGCCTCGTGGCAACACAGTTAATGGACAGTACTATGCAGATCTTCTCACCAAACTAAGAAAGGTTGTGACCAGGAAACGAGGGATAACGCGCACTCAAAATCTTCCTTTGCTTCAAGACAATGCGCCCTCTCACAAAGCACGACTTGTGCAGCTAGCAGCCAACTATTTGAATATTGAAATTCTTCCACACCCACCATATTCTCCAGATTTGGCTCCATCGGACTTTTTTCTATTATCAAATCTTGAAAAACAGCTAAAAGGAAATCATTTTGACAGCGATGAAGAGGTTATACTGGCATGTGATGACTGGTTTAGTTTGAAAAATAGGGTGTTCTACTCCCAAGGTCTTTTCAAGGTCAAGCAGAGATGGCAGAAGTGTGTCAATTCAGACGGTGGCTATATTAAAAAGGAATAAACACTATACAAAATTTCTCTGTGACATGTCCTTCATGGTCAGGCCCAAGACTTATGTCAATCCCCTTGTACATCAACAAAGTTTTAAATATTTTACCTGTGTAACACGTGTACATTGACAACGCTTAGAATTCTTCAACAAGCCTATAAAGCCAGGTTTCTTAACCGGGATTCCACGGAACCGTAGGGTTCCGCGAGAGGTCGCAAGGGGTTTCGCGAGAGGTCGCAAGGGGTTCCGAGAGAAATTGTGATTTTAAAAAAAATAGTGGTTTTTTTTTTTTTAACCTTGCGCGCCAGGCGATGTTAGCGCTCGCAGTGGTGGGCAGTGACTGAGCAACACCGTATGGCAATGCGCAATAGGACAGTGTTCACTCTTGCACATACCATATTTCATTAGCATCTTGTACAGTAGATATTTGTTATAAGGCTCTTAAGCTTTACTGGATAAGGTTTTAAAAACAAATCAAGTAGACATTTTTTTAAAAAATGGAAAAATGGAAGTTTCACCTACCTACTACACCACTGACTTGCATTAAACTTGATATCCTTTGTAGGGAGGGAGAACAACACAAAAAGAGAAGGCTAATAAGTTGGTCAAAATAAACAGATCTGTAGAAAAAAAAATCATTCTCTACTCAATACAGCATTGACTATTTGTAATGGATTATTATATTTACAACTTAATGATCAGGCTAAGGTACCACGAGCTGCAGATATAATAATTTGTATGCAGGGTGTTATGACTCTTTTTGCTCATCACTTAGTATCTTACATTTGAAAAACTTTATGGTGCACATAAAGAGTCCGATGCGATTGTGAATATGCGCGATTGGGATATGACTTATGAAGGTTGACAGGAGCAACAAGGGGGGATTCTGGAATATGTGTTCATAGGAACAAGCCAGGAATGTGTCCAAATGTATTTTGATCGGTGAAAGATCCTAATTCAGTGTGGATTTATAAACTAGAGATCGAGATATGATCGCAGCTATGATTGCTTAATGGATGTTAAGTGGTTGTGTCGGATTCGACGAGATCGTATATTGCCGAGAATGGATTTATTGTAAATAATATGGACATATGTCATGGACATACATAGCATATTGTTGGATTAACCAATGTTTGAATGGATCACAACATTGTAATTATTTAGGATCAAGTTGTTTTGGATTTCCAAGGTGGAAGTTAATAAATGTTACGCCAGTGTGTCAAAAGGACTCGGATTATTAATTGAATTCTATTTCGTCAAGATTATTGTACGTTACTTTATGAACTGTTTCACTCAACCATTTATTGTGGCACCACACACACACACACAGATCGTAACACAGGGGTTCCGTGCGACTTGAAAATTATTTGAAGGTTTCTCCAGGATAAAATGGTTGAGAAAAAAAAAAGCTGATACAGAGAGACAGAAGATTAAGTGGTTTGGCAATCTCGTGAGAATGGAGCCCGATAAATTACCACTACGCACCTACAGCAGTAAAAGATATATTGTCATGAAACAGGGAAGACCAAGAGGCAGTTAGATAGACAACATCACAGATATCCTACAACAAAACAGGCTCACAGCAGCCAGCGCCACATACTTGGCTGAAGAACACAAACTTCAGTTCCCACCTATGTTTCTCGGCAAAAACTGGAAGGAAAAGGTAAAGTAAAAGTAAATCACTTATCTGTGATGGACGCATACATTCAATCAGCCAATACCCTTTAGCTCCCCAAGGAGCATAGGCCTTCAACAACACACATACCAAGTCGTCCTGTCACATACATCAGCTCAAGTTCTTTTCACGTTTTCCTCATGATTTTTACTTCCGTCTCCAGCTTTCTTCTCCATATGTTTTTTTTTGTTGTTGTCTACCTCTGCCTCTCTTCTAATACTTATTTGTATCACGTTTACATTTATATAGTTAGTTTACAATCACTTGTCTGTATCACTGATCTGTATTACATTGACAAAGTTTACAATCATTACTTATCTGCGTTACATTGACACAGTTTACAATCATTACTTATCTGTATTACATTGACAAAGTTTACAATCATTACTTATCTGCATTACATTGACACAGTTTACAATCCTTACTTATCTGCATTACATTGACACAGTTTACAATCATTACTTATCTGCATTACATTGTCACAGTTTACAATCATTACTTATCTGTATTACATTGACAAGGTTTAGAATCATTACTTTACTGTATCGTGCAGATATATTAGGTGTTGAATTTCAGCAACAATATCCATAAACGGTGCTTTCTAATTGTTTTTACACACATAAAAATTCTGCCACAGGTATATAACAACAGCTCAGGTGATATTATATTTGCTTTGTTCAAGAGTTTAAAGGTCAATCCATACGTATTCACATCAAACAGGTTTCCTTACAAGCTGAATTACGAGGTTATCGATTTAGATTGCACAAAAGATTCCGCGACGGTTGGTTGCCATGACATTTCGATAATATTATCAAACATCAGGCAAATAGAAAAAAAATTAACCTGGTGTCGGATAAAAAATGGACCCGAGCAATACACAATTTTACACCGCACTAAATTCCCAGATATCTAATTTTTGACATGAACACGTCATAGGCTTTCAGTTAGCAGCACATTAGCGCTTCGTGTCAGTGAGTTTATTTTCGAACACCGAGGGAGAATACGAGAATTCTCTGTAGTGTTTTGAGCAAATCATTTTCTCCGGTTGTGTGTGGGAGGATAAAGAGGGAAGAGAAAACCACTTTTTTCTGAGGTTTAGAGAGGGTGAAGAAAGCCAATTCTCCCTGTGAGAAGTCATCATCATGACATTCTGACGCTGGGGGTGCCTGTGGACTTCCAACCACCCCGGGTAGAAGCCAGGATTGTACTGTCCCAGCTCTATGAGAGAATAAACACGGTGTTTCTGAGATAAGTGGAGCACTGTTAAGTCCTTTTTTCGCATAAGAGTGAATGGAGCGAGACTTAACAGTTATATAGGCCAAAGTCTAACTTGGTTATATGCGCTATTTCTACGCATCTGTGTAAGTAATATAAGTTTGATTAATTACATACCAATTTTTGCACTAAAAAGCGCAACTTGGTGCGATCGGTTTTGTTTGTTGCCAAACAGCGTTGACGCAGGGAGAGGTAAAAAGCCGGTTGAAGAAGAGGGGGTGGGGAAGAAGTAATACGTCTTACTGAGACAAAAAGCTAGAAAAAACCTACGTTGCGGCCACAAGGCCTTCATCAGGGACTGACGAATAAAAACAGAAAGGGAATAAGAACTAATTTAAAAAACATGAAAAATAGAAGCGAGCACAGTTCATTATAATCATATGGCTCGACCAAAACGGAAGTAGAGAGGAAATACTAAGTGAAAAAAAAAAACGAAAAACAAAGTGAGGAAAAGTACAAAACGAAGAAAGGGGGTGTTTGGTTGGGGAAAGGGGGGGGGGGGATGAATTAATAAATTAATAATATAATTTGAAACGATGGATATTTATTTTTAAAGGGGAACGTGCCGGAGTAAATATGAAAATGTTTTGTTTCGTAAAGATACGTTCGTCTGCAAAAATATATAGCTTTCATCTCGAAATTTTAATTAATCAAATCCAAAAGATGTGAATCGTGCAGGTTGAAAATATTTGTTGTTTGTTAACTTTCTTCTCCTTATCCTTCTTTCTCCACTCCTACAGAAACACAACGGGTCACCAACTACAGATGATTTCCACAATCAGGCAACAGCATACTGTGAGTCGTGGTGTCTGCAACAATTTGTTTTGCATAACGAAGATACTAGTTCAGTACGAAGATAAAGATATAGATAGTCCTTTAGTAGATACGGCCGTAGCTTAGTGAAGTGTTAGATACTTCACTTTACTAAGTCACAACTGTATAAGGTGGGTCTCCAATTCCATTCCTTGCTGCCTTTGCCTTTCCTAACCCAAGAGAAGAGTCAGTCAACACCCTTTAACTCCCCAGCTAGCAAAGACCTTCTATAAACACATGCCAAGTCATCCTATCACGTGCCATTCGCTCAATTTCTTTCCATGTTTTCCTCATCATTTTCACCTCTGTATCTAGTTCTCTTCTCCATATTTTTTGGGTCTACCTCTGCCCTCTCTTTCCCTGTGGATTCCAGAACAAGGACTGCCTTGTAATGCTATCAACAGATTTCCTCAATGTGTGTCCTATCCATCGCCAGCGTCTTAAGAGAAAAGTCAGGTAACCATTTACAGCTGGGATGGAGCGTGGCTCTTCCAGGTTTCAAACCTGGTGACTTTGCCTCGCGAAGCTAATACACACACTTCATATTAATCCCATCTTACGACCTGTTTCAGGAAGACGTGTTCCAATCTTTTATGCGCAGCTTTTTATACCTCCCTAGAACAACGCGTGCCCCGGTTGACTTATTTGTACTTATTTGTAGTTTGGTATGTGGGTCATGTCGATCCCACAAAAGAAGAATCAATTATAGTCGTACATCTGTTCATATTTGAAGCTCCCTGTGGGTGTCGTTTACACAAAGACTGTTTGAACTTCTGAAAGAAGCATATTTGAAATACCGTGCAAGTATCGCCCATGTTTGTGACCGAATTAATGTCGCAGGTTCACAATTTGGACTCGATTTTTCGATTACTCATGAAAATTAAGAGCTGGGAGAAAGTGATGGATTGTTTGATTGCTCTGATAATTTTTTTAAGTGTGTTAAGTGTGCAGTCAAAGTATGATTTAGTGGACATACAGCTTCGTGTACACCCTGGAGGTCTTTGATGAGATGATCAAATAATAGGACTACTGTTGATAATATTTATATTGATTTATATTTTAAAATCCTTATTATCGACATCATCAACCTTCAGATCCCCAAGGGGCATAGGCCTTGAACAAACTTATGCCAAGACTTCCTGTCACGTTGACGGTTATAAGTGCTTTTATGTTCATTTGTTGGGCATCTTTAAAGCAGATGTTCAGAAGTTAATTTATCGGTGCCACAGTTACACTCATATACAGTTCCTATCTTTAGCTTGTTGATTAGATGGTATATTTATCTGTTGTGACACGTGCGGAGTCTGAAGATTATCACTTGTTCTCTTTGTCTGAGCTGGTAATGTGCATCATTTTTGTTGGTGTCCTGGATACTCTGCATCCTATTTGTGCCTGTATCTACTTCTGATAAAACTCTTGGCCTGTTCGAAACTTTAAGTTTGCGTCAGGCTGAGACAGCTTTCCACCTTTCTCTGCCAATATGTCTTAGCGTTCCGCCCCTGATCTGCTGCAAAGATCTCACGGTTTGTCGACAAATTTCTTCCGACTCTGTCGTGCCTTGACCTAAGGGAACTGTGTCGTCTGCCTTGGTGACGTTAAGCACCTGCAGAAGAGAACGCCCACGCACAGCTGGTCAGGGTTAGGTTAGCGACCCACTTTGCAAAATGGAGTGAAACACATTTAACAAAACAGAAGTAACAGTTCAGTCTGAAGGACTAGAGTGGAAGACATTTATCTGTATACAAAATCAAAGGTAATGCTATCATCTAATTTCCTCAGTGTTGATAGCATTTCAGGGCAGTCCTTTTCCTGGAATCCCCATAGTAAGAAAGAGACGGAGACACACACGCCCCATGCAGGTCCACGGGGGTCTCTAAGGAGACAGATAAAGAATAGGACTACTGCTACCTCAGGCATGTCGTAAGAGGCTACTAATACGAGGTTGTGGATAGAGCTGGCAATCTCATCATGTAAAAGAAAATGTTACTGAAACCACAACAGCAAGATCCCATGAATGATTTGATGCAGCCTTGGTACCCACTGTAAGAGTGGCTTCATACTACATAAGAAGACAAGGACGAAAAAGAGGATAAACATTAAGCAGAAGAAGAAGTAGATGATGATGATGATGATGATGATGATGATGATGATGATGATGATGATGATGATGATGATGATGATGATGATGATGATGATGATGATGATGATGATGATGATGATGATGATGAAGACGGAGGAGAGAAACACACGGAGAAGAGAATTAGAGCAGACTCAAAAGGAAAAATGAACATATGGAAAGACCTTAAACAGGATAAAGAAGCCGTGGCGTCAGCTTGTTGAAGGCCTAAACTCCACAGGGATTTGCAGGAGAATGACGAACTACAGGCATAAAAATAAATTCTCAACTTTTATTATATCATAGCGTCTTGAACAGAGCTTTGGGGCGCAGCCTGGAGCTGTAGCTCTCTGCAGTGGAGCAGCAGGGTTTTGCCCGAAGCTGGAGCTCTCAATAGTGGAGCAGCAGGGTTTTGTCCGTAGCTGGAGCTCTCAATAGTGGAGCAGCAGGGTTTTGCCCGTAGCTGGAGCTCTCACCAGTGGAGCAGCAGGGTTTTGCCCGTAGCTGGAACTCTCAACAGTGGAGCAGCAGTGTTTTGCCCGTAGCTGGAGCTCTCAACAGTGGAGCAGCAGAGTTTTGCCCGTAGCTGGAGCTCTCAACAGTGGATCAGCAGAGTTTTGCCCGTAGCTGGAGCTCTCAACAGTGGATCAGCAGGGTTTTGCCCGTAGCTGGAGCAGAGCAGGAGAATAGAAAATTTTGGTTGCACCGCTGCTCCAACTCCCTTGTTTTTTTCATTTCCGGACCAAAATAAATGATAGTAAACGAGCGAACGAACGAATTTTATTTACAGATGGATTGGGTTGGGCAGTCTGACATTCTGCCCTTCCTTTCTTCCATACTGAATTCATTTATTCTCACTAATATTTTACCTATAAATTTAAAGGAATTTAAAGCTGTAAAAGTAAACTAAAATAGCAAACTCATATTCACATTATCTCATTATTACAATGACATAAAATATGTTGAAAGCTACAAACATCATCATTAGAACCTACAGCTGATATTATGTTTGATGGTTTGTTTTATTCAAAACCGGAGTAAATTGTTTAATTTTTTCCCCGTATATTTTCAGAGTTAATTTAAATCTGGAAAAAAAAATATCACACTTTTAAATGAAATACAAAACAAAAGTGAACGCCTGTGTGATGACAGATCAGCTTACTCTATACTCAAAATAACAATCCTTTGGAATTACTTAAATGTTGGCAACACTGCAATTTTAAAACTTAGAAATGTCATTTTGTTAAGTAATGTCAAATTTATTTAACAACACCTCAGTTTCTTTTCATGAAGTTGTATCATGATCAACATCATCGTCGTCATCATCAACATCATCATCATCGTCATCATCATCATCATAATCATCATCATCATCATCGTCATCATCAGCATCGTCATCATCATCATCATCATCGTCGTCATCATCATCATCATCTTCATCATCATCATCGTCGTCGTCGTCATCATCATCATCAACATCATCGTCAACATCACTATCATCGTCATCATTATTATCATCATCATTATCGTCATAATCATCATCATCGTCATCATCATCATCATCGTAATCATCATCATCATCATCATCGTCAACATCACCATCATCATCATCGTCAACATTATCATCATCATCGTCATCGTCATAATCATCATCATCATAATCATCATCGTCATCATCAACATCATCATCATCGTCATCATCAGCATCGTCATCATCATCATCATCATCATCATCATCATCATCGTCATCATCGTCATCATCATCATCATCATCATTGTCATCATCATCATCATCGCCATCATCATCATCGTCATCATCATCGTCGTCATCATCATCATCGTCATCATCATCGTCATCATCATCATCATCGTCACCATAATCATCATCATTATCATCATCATCGTTATCACCAACATCACCATCATCATTATCATCAACATCATCATCATTATCATCAACATCATCATTATCATCAACATCGTCATCATCATTATCATAAAGATCATCATCAACATTATCATTATCATCAACATCGTCATCATCATTATCATAAAGATCATCATCAACATTATCATCAACATCGTCATCATCATTATCATAAAGATCATCATCAACATTATCATCAACGTCATCATCATCATCATCATCGTCATCATCGTCATCATTATCATCAACACCATCATCGTCATCATCGTCGTCATCATCAATTTCTTTTTGCTATCCTTACCGACCATGGAGCCACCAATGTATCTGATGTTCTTACAGGAAACCTGCACCAAGCGCCTCCTTACAGCGGAGGTTTTGGTGGAAACTTATCTCACATGATGATGCTGTCAGCCCCATCTAACTTCATATTTGTTGCCTAGTACGACCTGCATAAGTGTGCATTAGTCGTAATCTTTCTTTATCTTTTCGGGGACCCCTGACTACACGGGGCGAGTTTCAAGTTAACAAATATTTTTTATTTTAAAAATGAAAGTAATAAGTTTTTAGGTTTAAGGGGTAACTCTTTAGTGGTAATACTAGTACACTTTATACAAGGAGGTACATTATCAAAAACATGTAATGCTCTATTAGTTCATTACTTTGGGAAGGTCATGACAAAAAAAATTTAAAAAATTTGGCTGCTGTAAATGTACAAGCCAATTCAGCCATGGCATCAACAGAAAATTCTCATCTGTCTACATGACTTATGGCCGATTTACGGAAATAGATCTCAATGAAGGCTTTACATTTGAATTTAATGGCCCCAGTTAGGGTTTTTAGAAAAGCATAGAATAAATCGGAGACGTGCAAAGTGGAAAAGGAAGTGAAAGGCACGCTCAAACAAAAATGAATAAAACAAGTGTCGTGTACAGTCAGGCCCTATGCTCCATCTTCTTTGATCATAAGCCGCAGATTGTTAAAGCCGTCGGTGGCCATCACGCCTTGTGGCGTCTTGTTGGGTAACAACAAATTGCTTCCACTTTGTTCGGTCGGCGGCCATCCTTCGTACAGTGCCACAACTCTGGTTCATTCTTTGCATCTCAGCCTCCACAGTTCTCCGCCAAGTTGTTTTTGGTCGGCGTCTCTTCCGCTTTCCTTCGGGGTCCATGGCATAGCTGTTCTTGTAATCCAATGCTCTATATGGAGCTAAAATTGAATGATCGTGATGATGACGTCGACGATGATGATGAATGTGTGTCGTAGATTTTGATAGGTATTTAAGATAGATTCTGGTCCCGTCTGAATAGAACTGAAAAGGTGGTAACTCAGTGAGAGATAAGGTTTAAAAAATAGATTCACGTGTGAATGGTGAAAGGTAGAATCTGTCCCTGGATTGAGAAGATACTCTATTCCAGCCTATCTTTACGACTGTAATTTGTCTATCAGACAATCCTCCTTTCCGTATATATTAACATATACCCTATTAACCACTCACACACACACACAGATAAGTGACGACAACTAGACGCACAAACGTGAAACTATAGTAAATGGAGTATGGATATTGGGCCGAGCTGACCAACACAGGTAATTAAGTTTTTGTTAAAGTTTATTAAACAAAAATAACTTCACAACATCCAGTATCAATAGCAATAGAAAAATCATAGGTTACAGAAAATTAAAAAAATAACCCATAAGTGCAATCCCCTCTGTGAGATAAGATCCCGCTAGAAGAAGTTATTAACCCCAAAAGGTCAAAAGATTTAATCTATCCTGAAAATAACAGTATTAGCAAACAAAAGAAGAAAAAACAAGTGAGTACAATGATTATATATCAGAAGAATTATTCACTCCACTTTCTCTCACTTCAGACACACCTGTGGCCACATTCAGTCTCGCTTACCTAATCGTTGATTAACAACATCTGGAACATATCTCCATGGTACACGTAACAAATCCAGTGTTGGGTTTTTGGCAAAATAAGCCCCAGTTCCTCCAAGACTAATTAATCCTCCTATTGGGGAACGCTTACTTTGTTACTGTTATTTGGATCTGTTTATGTCACATCAATTAGTCCAGGTAGGAAGATACTTTCGAGATCTAGTGTTCACAGTGTAAAATAGCTTGAAATTCCGGTAGTTAAAGAGAATGTCAGGTAGGTAAATCTCTCTGCTTAAATCCTCGCCACAACACAGTGGTCGGTAGTCGGGTAGTGTTAAGTTTGATATTTTTTCGCCACAGCGGGCTGAATGTACATAAAATGAAAAAAGAAATCTGGGTAGCTGTCGTAGATCTTCGGATAGGAGTATTAAGACTTGGGTTGGTCCCTTCTGAATAGGTTGGAATGAGTGATAGTCACGGTGAGAGTTAGAAAAAATGAAATAGATTCCACGAGTGGTGAGATGATAGACTGTGGTATAGAGGCTGTCGCTGAAAGCGGAAAGAATTCTTCTCTCTCTCTCTCACCTATCCTCTACGACGGTTTTTTACAGAGTCCGACAGTCTAAACCACATATATATTACATATAATTCTATCTACTCACGGGCACGCACATACACGTGACGACAGTTAAACACACATACGTGGGAAATCTATAACAATGATTATATATATAATTGGGATCGAGCTGACCAACGCACTGATTTTGTTCAAGAGAGATTTTTTTATTATTATCATCAAAAAAAATCTCTCACAACACCAAAAATTTCATCAAGGAAAAACATATACAAATAGTCATAAAATTCAAGAAAAATGCTACAAGGATGATAGCCCGTTAGATCTTACTCTAGGTTTAGCCCACAGCCCCGTTAAGAGAACAGATGATGGCTCAAAGAGTTATAGATACATAGGGTTGAGTCTAAGAGGTTTCTTTCTTTCTCGTAAATATATGAACAGAGTTGGATAAATCTGATTTAACCTAGGAAAACAGAAACTCTAGCATTTTGTAACAAATTCAGCAGGTTAAAAAAAAACAGTTAAGACAGCAAATGGGTGACAATAATACACCGGTAAAATAACCCTCAGACCTGTGTACTCTCATTCATTCAGCCATGGCCTTTCTTGCACATATATACTCACAACTTTGCTCGTTGCCTCTGGGAACATAATAATTCTAGGACCTTCACACAGACCCGAAAATGCAGTCCTTGACCAAGAAATCCCCAGTTCCAAAAGACGTGCTAAACTCTCAGGGAACGATTCCTTGGGTGTTCTAATTTTTCGAATGTCTGATTAAGTCACATAAAATTTGTCCAGGCACGAAAGTTAGCAGAGCACAATGTCATTAGCTTTGGATTCTAGAATTAAGGAATGTCAGATCGGTGTCTACTTCCAGGAAAGTACTATATTTGGTCACCAAAATACTAGTCACAATCTCTGTCGGAATGTTAATGTTGTTCTTGTAATATTCACTCGCCGCCAGGCAGCATGTACATTTAAATTTGTGGAGCAATATGAACTGGCTCAAAAGCCCAATATATATTTCTAATCCTTAGAAACCGTTAGTGGGATTGCTATTACTGTCTCTCTCTGATGGCATATGCACTGTCAGACCCGTGTTACTTGAAACATAAAACCCCACGTGGTTAAAGATAGGAAATGTCTATGCTTCTCACAAATATGTCTCTCAGGCTACTAAACGCTGGCAAGTTGGGTACCACCGTTCCACTATATAAAAATGGAAAGAACACATATCAAATAATTTACATATATGTACTCAATATAACGTACATTTTAAATAGCAAGCCTGCAGCTTGACTTATATTTAAAACTTCCCGTAAAGTAAGTTATATAAAAATCAATCATCAGGAATATCTTCGTATTCCGTCAATATTCACTGATGTCGCATCTAGCATTTATAAGTTAGTTATTAAAACAGTTTCGACTGAGTATTTAACAGTTAATTTAAACTTATTTCAGCTACTTGTTTAGTAAGCTAAAAATATAATTTATTTTGTATTTCCACTGCAACTCGACGATTAAAGAAATAACAAACTATCAAAATATTCACTCTGCACACAGAACTAGTTTAAAATGGGATCGGCGATTTTAACACTAAATCACTTCACAAAACTAGATATCTATTATATATAATATTAATATACCTCAAACACAGAATTACTAAGAACGTTAAACCACTTCGACCAAACTAAGGCCATCTCTATTTACAGAGATTATTTAGAAATCGAACGAAGGTTGTTCTAGTCTAACTGCAAAGTTACTGAGTGAAATGAAATAGTTTCAAACGTGGGTTAATATTTTAAACCAGACAAAGGATGAACTATCTCCCCCGCGCCGATCTCTCCCCCTTCTCATAACAGCTACGTTATACTTAGAGGTGTGTCGTAACTGCCACCGGGCGATTACGCACCTGCGTTGACAAACTGACCGGGAAAAGCGCGTGTCAGTTGCAAATCTCAGACAACCGTCTACAACTGCGTCGTACAGATGCCGGGTTTGACACCTTAAGCTAGTGACAGGTGAAAAATGGTAGACCAAAAGTCTGCTCTATGTCCAGCGAAGCGAATTTCTCACACCCCAGGCCCAGAAATCTGGTCGGGCCGCGCTCTGACCGGGGAAACTGCAGACGTATGTCTGGCGAGAACCGTATATTCACAGCTATCTGCGCGACTGACATCTGATGCAATAAGGTTACTAGTCAGTATGAGAAAGAAAACGATGATGGGAAAGAAATATATTTTTCGCAACGAGCAATGCGAAAAATACAGGAAAGACAAGTACGGAAAGATAATAAAATAAATGGATGCGGGTGAGAGAATAGGAAGAAGATGTAGGCAATTTAATGATCAAAACCCCTACGTGACAGGACGTCCCCCCTTTAAGATATGGAAGCACTCCATGTCTACGTTATGGAATTAAATTTCCTATAACCGTAGCTTCGGGGTGTCTGTCTTCTTCCCTCTCCATCTCTCTCCAATTCGTACTCAAGTCTCCTCCCAAAGTTTCCTTCCTCTGGAATGTCTCCCATGCGCGCTTGAAAGAGCGTCGCCGCTTCTGACATTTTTCAAAGATTTCGTGTGTGCGCAGTGGAATTTTCTTGCCACTATCGTCATCTTCGTCAGTTTTGGCGATCGTCAGGAGATGGTCGGAGGTTGGCACTGGTCTTTCCAAGTATCTCTTTAAGAGATTTAAATGGAAAACCTTCTCCTTTCCTTGAATAGATATCTGGTAGTTAGCCTTAGAAATCTTTTTCAGGACGGTACACGGCCCTTGCCATCCGATCTTCAGTTGGTTGTTCTCGGTAGGGAGTAACACCAGAATTTTTCTCCTACTTCTAATTCTCTCTCTTTCGCGACTTTCCTGTATCGGTTAGCGTGCTTTGTGCGAGCTCGCTTAAAGTTAGTCGTTGCTAGGTCCCATCCTAGTTTCAACCTTTCCTTTAAAACCGACACATATTTATTTGCTGAGACAACTGTCTCATCCGCCTTCTCGTCTGTCAGAGACTGAAGTAAGGCTTCAAGCGGCCCCTTGATAGGTCTGCCGAAAAGAGTGTAGCTGGCGGAAATCCTGTGGAAGTATGAGGAGATTCTCTGTAGCCAAATAATGCTGCAGGAATACAAAGATCCCAATCTTCAGGTTTCACTTGTGCCAGGTTACTTAGCATCATGTTGAGGTTTCCATTTGCACGCTCCACAAGCCCATTTCCGGCCGGAGTATATGGCTTAGTGTGGATGTATTGGGTCCTCAAGATCTTCACGATCTCATCCATCAACAGGTTTCGGTATGGAGATCCGTTATCCGTCAACACTTGCTGAGGGAATCCCAACCGAGTGAAAATCTGCACGAGGGCTTCTGCGACATGCTTGGCATCTGCGCATGTTAGCGGGATAGCTTCTGCCCATAAAGTGCATGTATCGACTAAGGTCAGGATGAACCTGTTCCTTCTTTTAGTCCTTTCGAAAGGCCCTAAAATGTCGATCACAACCCGTTCGAATGGTGTTCCCATTATTGGCATTTCACCCAAAGAGACTGGGGGTGCCCGTTGCTTGGGTGGCACACGTTGGCACTGGGCACAGGATTTGACATACCTGATAATATCAGTACTTACTCCTGGCCACCAATAATGAGTGGTTATCCGTTGGTTTGTGGCGTTCTGTCCCATATGTCCGCTGAAGGGAAGAGAGTGCCCCATTTCTAGGATTTGGCTTCTGTACTGTTTCGGTACTAGGAGCTGATTGTAACCTTGGTCAGGCTTGCCCGTTCTCCGATAAAGTACGCCATCCTTAGAAAAAATGTCCCCGTGCTGTCTGGGTTCCTTAGCCATGGGCAGTTTCCTAAAGCAGGGTGCCAAAGTAGGGTCCTTGTATTGCGCTTCTTTAAGTTCCATGGGTAACAAATTATGCGCAGGCTCCCGTTCCTTTTTGGTTTGCCCTCTTGTAGTTACTGCTGCCACAATCGGCTCTTCCGGTTTCCCAATACACACATATCTCCCGCCAAGTATGACTGGGTAGATGGGATCATCCATAACAGCCGTTTTGATCACGCCTCTGACAAATTCAGAGTGGATCTCCACCAATGCGATGGGAAGCGCTGTAGGTGCATCACTCTTACGAACTCCACAAAATTGGACGGTCTCTGCTGTCTCTTGACCGGGTTTGACCAGGTTTCTGGCAACAATGCAATCATAAGAAAGCCCCGTGTCAAATAAGCAAGAAGTTTGAGAACCGTTCAATGTAACAGTACCTCGCGTTGAGGGTCCATCCCCAACAGGTTGGGAATCACTGTCAATAATTCCGCTTTGCGAGACTGTTAATAAGCATCCGATGCGTTTAGGCTCGGTGTGCTCGGTCTGATCATATGTCCCGTGCTCAGGGGTTCTCCCTTTGCCACCTTGTCCTTTCTGGCCACGCTGCCATGAAGGGCGGTCGGGTTGATCAGACTGTTTGGGGTGGTTGGGGTACTTGTTCTTGTAGAACTTGGATTTTTCAGGAGGGGGGTTTTGAGGTCCAGTTTCTCTGTGGTTATTCTGATTAAAAACCTGAGAAGATTGCTCTAGATTATTTTTTCGAAAATGCTCCTCTGTCGGTTTCCGCTTTGTGGCCGGTAGTTCAGCCAGCGCATTATGGTAACGCTCAGACTTCTCTAAGATGTCTTCTAGTTTTTCTGCACCCTGCTCAGCGAGAAATCTCCGGGTATCCGCAGACAAAGTGTTCTTTATTTGTTCTGTTAGAACAAGTTCCTCAAGACCTTCATAGGTAGAGGGGAGCTGTGAAAGCTCAAGGCACTTTGTTAGATATCCCTTTAGACGAGATGAGAACTGGTGAAAAGTTTCAGAATTCTCTTTCCGGCTGTTGCGAAACAGTTGCAAAAACTTGCGAGCGTTCATTTCAAAGCGCTCCAGTAACGCTTTCTTCAACACATCGTAGTCGTCTTGTTGGCTACTTTCCAGCTTAGAATAAACATCATAAGCAGAACCTTTTAGGGCCTGGGAAAGTTTCATATTCCAACGCGACTTCTCTAACCCGTACAGAGTTGCAATTTTCTCAAATTTTTCTAACCATGTGTCAATCTTCTCATTTGGACAAGGGAAAGACTCAAGAGTGAAAGACATAGCATTTAGTTGAAGAGATTGAGTGTTAGCAGGGTCAGTTAAGGAAGAATGAGGAGAAGACTCTCCATTTCTGGAGGTAGAGGCAGCACCACGACTTTGGAATTCTAGAGTTTTAAGAGCCAACTCGTGCTGTCTCTGTTTCTCTTTTTCCTCAAGCTGTCTCTCCTTCTCTCTTTCCTCATGCTGTCTCTCCTTCTCTCTTTCCTCATGCTGCATCCTGCGAATTTCCATTTCCTCGTCCATTTTCTTCTGCTGCAAAGCTTCAGCTGCTTTCCTCTCCGCATCGTATCTCTCAAGTTCGTCTCTGACAAATGCTTTCGCTTCCTCTCCTTCCAGTCCCTCCTCTCTCGCTTCGTCCCTGAGGAGTTGTCTAAGCTTTGCCCTCTCGGCCATATTATGTCAGTAACTGAGACTAGTGGAGAAAGAAAATAAGAAAAGAAAGATACACTGGTTCCTACCACTTATGAGAAAAAAATTTCCAAAAATTCAAAAGATGATATCCTTAACCCTGGGATACCTCCTCCAAAAATAAAATCTAACTATCGTTGCTATTATCGGCAATAAAGCACCTAATGCAAAACACGACTACGCCAACTAAATGGTAGTTAAGATTAATCCCTGAAAAATAAGTAGCTACAGTGGGAAAAGCAAAATAATTATTGCAAAAATTACAGAGAAAAATAATCCCTTAATTTTTATCCACTATCAAGTTTACCCCTGAAGACAGTTAGTGTGAGGGAGGCAATTAATCTGGACAAATAGTCCGAAACGCACTCCTTAACTTTAGTTCAAACACCTTCCTGCTTCAGAACCCTTGTGAATGTTATACACTCACAAAACTTTACCAGCGTTTAGTATTACAAAATCATTAATTAACATGTATTCCGACAAAATCACCCTGTAAACCAAATGTATAATGCTTCCTAACGCTGTGGAAAAAAAACTTATCAGTTTGTGTGGTCAGCACGCCCGTAAACAGATCGTTAGTCTAGGGGATAAATTATTTAAAGTTATAACAACTCACAATATATCACACCCTTACTCTATTTCAGAATAAAGAATCTAAAAAAACGAGCTGATATTTGTCGTCTCGTCTTCCTATTCTACGTTCAAAAATCCGTCGGGCGCGACCACATTTGTCGTATCGCCTTAGGATTTTGGGTTCAATTCCCGGTAACGAGCGACCATTTGTCGTAGATCTTCGGATAGGAGTATTAAGACTTGGGTTGGTCCCTTCTGAATAGGTTGGAATGAGTGATAGTCACGGTGAGAGTTAGAAAAAATGAAATAGATTCCACGAGTGGTGAGATGATAGACTGTGGTATAGAGGCTGTCGCTGAAAGCGGAAAGAATTCTTCTCTCTCTCTCACCTATCCTCTACGACGGTTTTTTACAGAGTCCGACAGTCTAAACCACATATATATTACATATAATTCTATCTACTCACGGGCACGCACATACACGTGACGACAGTTAAACACACATACGTGGGAAATCTATAACAATGATTATATATATAATTGGGATCGAGCTGACCAACGCACTGATTTTGTTCAAGAGAGATTTTTTTATTATTATCATCAAAAAAAAATCTCTCACAACACCAAAAATTTCATCAAGGAAAAACATATACAAATAGTCATAAAATTCAAGAAAAATGCTACAAGGATGATAGCCCGTTAGATCTTACTCTAGGTTTAGCCCACAGCCCCGTTAAGAGAACAGATGATGGCTCAAAGAGTTATAGATACATAGGGTTGAGTCTAAGAGGTTTCTTTCTTTCTCGTAAATATATGAACAGAGTTGGATAAATCTGATTTAACCTAAGAAAACAGAAACTCTAGCATTTTGTAACAAATTCAGCAGGTTAAAAAAAACAGTTAAGACAGCAAATGGGTGACAATAATACACCGGTAAAATAACCCTCAGACCTGTGTACTCTCATTCATTCAGCCATGGCCTTTCTTGCACATATATACTCACAACTTTGCTCGTTGCCTCTGAGAACATAATAATTCTAGGACCTTCACACAGACCCGAAAATACAGTCCTTGACCAAGAAATCCCCAGTTCCAAAAGACGTGCTAAACTCTCAGGGAACGATTCCTTGGGTGTTCTAATTTTTCGAATGTCTGATTAAGTCACATAAAATTTGTCCAGGCACGAAAGTTAGCAGAGCACAATGTCATTAGCTTTGGATTCTAGAATTAAGGAATGTCAGATCGGTGTCTACTTCCAGGAAAGTACTATATTTAGTCACCAAAATACTAGTCACAATCTCTGTCGGAATGTTAATGTTGTTCTTGTAATATTCACTCGCCGCCAGGCAACATGTACATTTAAATTTGTGGAGCAATATGAACTGGCTCAAAAGCCCAATATATATTTCTAATCCTTAGAAACCGTTAGTGGGATTGCTATTACTGTCTCTCTCTGATGGCATATGCACTGTCAGACCCGTGTTACTTGAAACATAAAACCCCACGTGGTTAAAGATAGGAAATGTCTATGCTTCTCACAAATATGTCTCTCAGGCTACTAAACGCTGGCAAGTTGGGTACCACCGTTTCACTATATAAAAATGGAAAGAACACATATCAAATAATTTACATATATGTACTCAATATAACGTACATTTTAAATAGCAAGCCTACAGCTTGACTTATATTTAAAACTTCCCGTAAAGTAAGTTATATAAAAATCAATCATCAGGAATATCTTCGTATTCCGTCAATATTCACTGATGTCGCATCTAGCATTTATAAGTTAGTTATTAAAACAGTTTCGGCTGAGTATTTAACAGTTAATTTAAACTTATTTCAGCTACTTGTTTAGTAAGCTAAAAATATAATTTATTTTGTATTTCCACTGCAACTCGACGATTAAAGAAATAACAAACTATCAAAATATTCACTCTGCACACAGAACTAGTTTAAAATGGGATCGGCGATTTTAACACTAAATCACTTCACAAAACTAGATATCTATTATATATAATATTAATATACTTCAAACACAGAATTACTAAGAACGTTAAACCACTTCGACCAAACTAAGGCCATCTCTATTTACAGAGATTATTTAGAAATCGAACGAAGGTTGTTCTAGTCTAACTGCAAAGTTACTGAGTGAAATGAAATAGTTTCAAACGTGGGTTAATATTTTAAACCAGACAAAGGATGAACTATCTCCCCCGCGCCGATCTCTCCCCCTTCTCATAACAGCTACGTTATACTTAGAGGCGTGTCGTAACTGCCACCGGGCGATTACGCACCTGCGTTAACAAACTGACCGGGAAAAGCGCGTGTCAGTTGCAAATCTCAGACAACCGTCTACAACTGCGTCGTACAGATGCCGGGTTTGACACCTTAAGCTAGTGACAGGTGAAAAATGGTAGACCAAAAGTCTGCTCTATGTCCAGCGAAGCGAATTTCTCACACCCCAGGCCCAGAAATCTGGTCGGGCCGCGCTCTGACCGGGGAAACTGCAGACGTATGTCTGGCGAGAACCGTATATTCACAGCTATCTGCGCGACTGACATCTGATGCAATAAGGTTACTAGTCAGTATGAGAAAGAAAACGATGATGGGAAAGAAATATATTTTTTCGCAACGAGTGATGCGAAAAAATACAGGAAAAACAAGTACGGAAAGATTATAAAATAAAAGGATGCGGGTGAGAGAATAGGAAGAAGATGTAGGCAATTTAATGATCAAAACCCCTACGTGACAGTAGCTAAATGTCCAGTTACAATTATTCTTATTCTTATATGGGTGTACTCTCTCTCTCTCTCTCTCTCTCTCTCTCTGAGTGAAACAAGAGGGCCTAACAGGTCAACCTCGAAGACCCGATATTACATAAGAATGTTTTTTGGTAATATTTGACTTAGACCCGTTTTCTCAGATTTAGGCCGCTGGTAGGTTTAGTTTGTGACCCGTACTAGATTCAGGAAGAAAAATACAAACATTTAACCACAATATAGTATTCTATCCTAACCCGCGTAAAGATATAATTTATTATCCACTCGGTTATTAAATTTGATTGGACTATATGCTATTTAATACGCTAATCAATTAACACAGTAAATCTTAGTGAAATATAATGACGAACTTTAACAATTAAATCACTCAAGTGCTAGTATATATATTTACCGCAACAGTGAAATTAAACTATCTCCAACGAATTCTAAGTAAAACCACTTTGTACGATGGCTCTAGATTCGAGCTAGATATTCCGAAAATTCTGAGGCTACTAGATAAATGATTTTAAAAGCTGGGGTATATATATTTAATAGGTATTAATTCGCTAGCCAGTGCGAGATATCACGCCTTAACCCGTATTTCGGGAAAATCTGCGGTGCATCCTTGAATGAAAGCTTTATTTCACGCCTGTGCCGCCAACATAGGGACGTTGCCAACGAGCAAACCGTCTTTTGATCTCGTCTGGTTCTGTAGCTGATTACGTTCCCTGGGACTCACGAACAGACGGATGAGGTCAGTAACTGTGGTTATCGCCCCTCAATTTTCTTCATTCGCTTATGCCCCCCCCCCCCTTTTTCTACATGCGTTCAGTCTGATCTGTCACTATTTCACCGTTTGCCCAATCGCTCGCGTGATAATTCAGTTAACGGCTCTGGACTAGCTAATAGGTCTATTTGTAAATACTCACTAGTGCCTGTAAGACATAGAGAAAAGAAAATAGGCGTGGCTAAAATTATGAGTAAGACAGATATTGAAGTGTAGGGGTTCTGCGTTAACAAACCGTGCATTCTAATAAAGGAAGCAAAGACGTGCGGATTCATGAAATCTATTTACATAACTCTGTCACAATATGAACTATTCAGAAGATGATGAAGATGAACTATTCAGAAGATGATGAAGATGAACTATTCAGAAGATGATGAAGATGAACTCTTCAGAAGATGATGAAGGTGAACTCTTCAGAAGATGATGAAGATGAACTCTTCAGATGATGATAAAGATGAACTCTTCAGAAGATGATGAAAATGAACTCTTCAGAAGATGATAAAGATGAACTCTTCAGATGATGATGAAGATGAAATCTTCAGAAGATGATGAAGATGAACTCTTCAGAAGATGATGAAGATGAAATTTTCAGAAGATGATGACTTCGAAAAGGAATGGGTTAAAGAGGAAAGATACCTTCGGGTTTCTGTGAATTATAAATGCAATGAAGCATTATTCAACACAAAATTAGTGAACATTGTGAGGAAAGGAAACTATTGACAATCTAAAAGTGAAGTATGTTCTTGGGGCCACTCACAGCTACCTACACAACATTCAGGCTGCTTGTAGAGTCGTTTCGAACACACCAACTCATCAAGCTAGTTATGGCGACTGTTTCTGGCTTTAAGGTTAATTTTCAGTTATCTATGACAGGATACGAAAGACGATTTTATTGTAGTAATAATATTTTAGAGAATCAATCATGATTATAAGAATGATAGAAGAGTTTTAGATTAAGTGACAGTTAAAGAATTCTTGAATAAATACTCTTTTTCAAAGTTGCAATGAGCAATTTTTTTTTTAACATAACATGTTTTTGTTAAATTATAAAAAAAATTTTCGGAGCGCAAAGCGGAGCTGGAGCAATCACTATCGATGTCTGAGCGGAGCAAATGAAAAATTTGATTGCTCAAAATTCCTGGTCTTGAACCCTTTGTAGTCCTCGAGGGTCTTAGAAGAGACAAAGAAACAATAGGAATACTACACCCTCAAGCATGTCGTACAAGGCGAATAATATGAAACTGTGCATGGGAGCGGCAACATCGTGTAAAACAAATTGCTACAGAATCAACTGACGCAAATTCTTTGTACAGGCTTCTTGCGAGACTAACTACAGTTGTGGCCCCTTGATCCGAAGGAGAGTATGAAAGGAAAAACTAATTATGATAATTATGACGATAGCTTCTTGAAGATTATTATCATCATCATGACGTTCCATGCTAGATAGCGTAGGCCAGGGTTTCTTTGTGGGTCCATGAATGGATTATAGGGGGGTCTGTGAAAATAAGGTAAATGAAGTACGTTAGCACATACTGCCGTAGAAAATTGAAGTGTTAGAGACTTCACTATACTAGGTCCAGTAGCGAGAATGAGGTGACCAGTTCCCTTCCTCGCTGCCTTTTCCTACCCTAACTCAAGAGCGAAGTCAGGTACCCATTTACCGCTGGGTAGACTGGAGCGTGTCGATAAAGCGAATTGAACTCGGCACCTTTACAACGAGAGACCAAGCGTTCTAACCACTCTGTCAATCGGACTTACATAACCTAAAAATTTTTACTCAGAAAATTACACTAGACTTTTTGTGTGTATCTGAGATTAAACCAAGGGAATATTCGAATAGGTCACAGGCCGCTTTTCCTTCTTAGAAATACCATGTCCAATTGGAGGAGTCATGCAAAAGTAACAATCATTAAGATGGTTTGTCGGTTCCCTCCACACCATTGGAACTGCAAAACGCATCGACCGTCCTTTTCGGTTCAACCAGCAGCGCAGATTCGTTGCACAGGATTGACAACATATGTGTGGGGCCCAATACCGGTCCTGGTCACCGATCTCACAACCAAAATAAAGGCTGTAAGCTTTCTTTATCATTGGTGTAATGGGTCGCCTTTGTGATAGCAAAGTTATTTGTCCGCAAATATAGCAAAAATAATCCGCACTGTTTACACATTCACGAGGCATCTTGAACGACACGTCTGCGCTAACAGAATCCACAACACAAATGATGACAAGGAGAAAATGTGGTTGCAATGACTGCTATAGATAGCGTCATTCATTTGGCGCTCGAGGCTATCCGTCTTGTGGGGAATCACGCGCCATAGCTATAGAAAAGAGAAGGACTGGGTCATTCGCGTCGGGAAGGTGAAGCCACCAGCCTACTGACCCCCCCCCCCCCCTCCCACCTTATCTTGAAAACTAGCGCTAATTCGCGATTTTTAAGTTCATATTCGTGATCAGCATGTCAAAATTAGTTAACAGTAGCTACTTTTGTCTCGGATACATTTTGGCTGTTGTCCAGTGTTATCATAGATTTTTGCATTTAAAGAACTATATTCTTTTACATATTTTTTTTTTTTAATTTCAGTATGATTACATGTAAGCTTAACGATTGTTCTTTGTAATAAAATGTATTCTTTGTATGCAAAAATTTTAATTGTGCATCGTTGCCCATTTTCTGTAAGTAGGGGTCCGTAGCCTTAACCGGACAGTCAAAGGGGTCCGTATCCTTCGCCGGACAGTCAAAGGGGTCCGTAGCCTTTACCGGACAGTCAGATGGATCCGTAGCCTTCACCAGACAACGGAGTCCGTAGCCTTCATCGGACAGTCTAAGGGATCCGTAGCCTTCACCGGACAGTCAAAGAGGTTCGTAGCCTTCACCAGACTGTCAAAGAGGTCCGTAGCCTTCACTGGACAGTGATAGAGATCCGTAGCCTTCGCCGGACAGTCAAAGGGGTTCGAAGCCTTCACCGGACAGTCATAGGAGTCCGTATCCTTCGTCGTACAGTCAAAAGGGTCCGTATCCTTTACCGGACAGTCAAAGGGGTCCGTAGACTTCATCGGACAGTCTAAGAGGTCCGTAGTCTTTACCAGACAGTCAAAGGTGTCCGTTGCCTTGCCAGACAGTCAAAGGGGTCTGTAGTCTTCACCAGAGAGTCAAAGAGGTCCGTAGCCTTCACTAGACTATCAAAGAGGTCCATATCCTTCACTGGGCAGTCAAAGAGGTCCGTAGCCTTCACTGGACAGTCAAAGGGGTCCGTAGCCTTTAAGACAGTCAAAGAGGTCCGTAGCCTTCCCCGGACAGTCAAAGGGGTCCATGTCACGAGAAAGGTTAAGATCCCCTGGCGCAGGCGATGAATCCTCTCTACAACCATGTGTCTAGTATTGCCTGTAACGTCATGCAGGTTACTGTTTCTTATGCCGCGTGCCGGTCCTCTATTTCTCTTACCCTGGGAATTCTAGAACGCAGACTGCCTTGTCATTCCAGCATATACTTTTCTCAATGTCTACGGCAGCGTCTTCTCCTCACGTCTTCTTGCACTACTGCTCCACATAAACCCTTCTCTGTCTTGGATTATTTTCCTTGAGCTGACTATCCTATATTGTTGTTAAACTCCCGTACCGCTAGGATGCCTGCTTCCAATAACAGTTAGGGTAGTATTGAAATGTTCACTAAAAGCGGTAAAGTTCTTCCCAATTTTGTTTTATATCACTGATGAAGATACAGAGAAAAGACGCGAATGTCAAAACGTGAATGTGTAGTAACACTTAATCGTCCCTGTATTCCTCACTGGTTATACCCAAAGGGGAAGAACAAACTTGTAACAGCCAACTTCATCTTTAACGGACCATAAAAGCTGAAGTATTGCAGATCAAACAGAGGTTTATTTTCCAATCATGACTAATGCTAAAATGAGGTCTACGTCCAGTCATCAGGTCATCGAATTTTTCCATAATACATGCAAATAATGTTCAAATAATAATTTAATTCTGGATGTCTGTGTTCCAGAATAACTTTTATACGTAAGTCGTATATCTGTGGTAGGCCACACATAACCTCTCCGATAATTTTCATTTGTATTCCCTAAAGGTCAGTAGTAGGGAATGTGGGACTTAGGTATTATTCAGGTGGAGCGCAGGTGGAGCGGCAGGTGGAACATGACTTTTATATAGCAAAAACGCCAGGTGGAGCATGACTTTTATATAAGGAATTGAGGAGGATGAGGGGAGGAGGAGCAAGATGGCGGACTTGAGATAACAAGTGGAGATAACTAGGTTGTTGTATTGCATGACTTTTTATATAAGGAAAATGTGGCAAGATGGCGGACTTGAGATAACAAGAAGAAGTTATATGGCGCAAGATGGCGGGATGACTTTTTATATAAGGAAATACTCAGTGTGCAGGTGGAGCATCAGGCGGAGGGTGATGACTTTTTATATAAGGAAATACTCAGTGTGCAGGTGGAGCATCAGGCGGAGGGTGATGACTTTTTATATAAGGAAATACTCATTGCACAGGTGTTGGTACATGCCTTTTATAT
This sequence comes from Oreohelix idahoensis, assembly GCA_024509875.1. NCBI lineage: Eukaryota > Metazoa > Mollusca > Gastropoda > Stylommatophora > Oreohelicidae > Oreohelix > Oreohelix idahoensis. The sequence continues at coordinate 222,283 of JAMPIV010000136.1, forward strand.
AAGGGAAATTTGGTGGCGTGCGGTGGTGGCGCAAGATGGCGGGATGACTTTTTATATAGGGAAAATGTGCAGGGGCAAGATGGCAGACTTGAGATAACAAGAAGGTGGTATATGGCGGAAGATGGCGGGGTGATTTTTATATAAGGAATTGAGGAGGAGGATAGGAGGAGGCCCATGACTTTTTATATAGAGATATGTTTAGATAACAAGAGGACGTTATTTATAGACATATATTAATTCTGCAGGAGTGATGCAGGGGCAAGATGGCGGGATGACTTTTTATAAAGGGAAAATGTGCAGGGGCAAGATGGCGGACTTGAGATAACAAGAAGAGGATAATAGGAATATGGCGGGGTGACTTTTTATATAAGGGAAATGTGGCGGCGCGCTACAGGCGCAAGATAGCGGGATGACTTTTTATATAGGGAAAATGTGCAGGGGCAAGATGGTGGACTATAGATAACAAGAAGGTGGTATATGGCACAAGATGGCGGGGTGATTTTTTATATAAGGAATTGAGGAGGAGGAGAGGAGGAGAGCCATGACTTTTTATATAGAGATATGTTTAGATAACAAGAAGATGTTATTTATAGACATATATTAATTCTGCAGGAGTGATGCAGTGGCAAGATGGCGGGATGACTTTTTATATAAGGGAAATGTGGTGGCGGTTTGTGGTGGCACGTGACTTTTATATAGCACTATATTAGTTCGCTAATAGTGTGTTGTGGTCGAGTGGAGGTTTTTTTGTGGTGGGGGTGACGAGGCATGGGTGTAATGTACCAGGTGGGGTTAGGTTAGGGGTGATATTTTTGTGTGATGTGGTATGGTTTTGGAGGTGGAAGAGAGATATTTTAGATGTTGAGGGGAGATGTGGTGACGTTGTCAGGATGCATCTGTGTACATTTTTGGGGTGTAGCAGGCGAGTGGACCAGCATTGAGAGGTGGGAGTGAAGAGGCGTCGGTGATGAGGTACGGGTGTAATGTAGCAGGTGGGGTTAGGTTAGGGGGGATATTTTTGTGTGATGTGGTATGGTTTTGGAGGTGGAAGAGAGATATTTTAGATGTTGAGGGGAGATGTGGTGACGTTGTCAGGATGCATCTGTGTACATTTTTGGGGTGTAGCAGGCGAGTGGACCAGCATTGAGAGGTGGGAGTGAAGAGACGTCGGTGACGAGGTACGGGTGTAATGTAGCAGGTGGGGTTAGGTTAGGGTGGATTTTTGTGTGTTGTGGAATTGTTTTGTTATGTGTGTTGGTGTGTTTGTTTATACAATCTACAACCGCGTGACTTTTATATAACGAAAACGTGTTGGAGGAACGTGGAGGAGGAGAGGTCTTGGTATATAGTAATATATAAGTTCATTAATGGCGGGCGTGTTGTGTGATGATTATTTTACAAACAGTTATACGTACATATTACAGATAGGTAGACAATATTACAACAGTTAGACGTTATTTAGTTATACATATATAGAAATATAAAAGAGAAAACACTAGATACATTTTATATATTTATTGACAAAGTTAGTTGATCTATGGGTGACGTATAACCGCACTTCTTTTTCGTATACCACTAGGAGCCCTCAGAACACAAGCGGTTCGGATTACTTGACGAGTCTGTCACGTCTTTTTCGTGTAACCATCTTCAACAAGGTGAGTGTCTGTCGTTATCACGCCATTGTCTATGAAGGAAAAAAACATGCTTGGGGTGGGTTAGCCAGGGTCTGACTAAGCGCGTAATTAATCGCGAGAGGTGTGTTGTATTGTGTGTTGTATGGTTTCTTGGTTGTTGTACAGAGTGGAAGATCTTGTCGGCCAGGTAGTTTATGTGTTGGTGCATATACCTGTAGGTATCTGTGTGTGTGTCTGTAGGTAGCTGTATACAGAGAGTTTACATGTTGACCATCACCATATGTCACTTTATCTTTCTTGGTTAACATAGATTGTACAGGGTTAAATATTTTAGAAAAGTTGTGCTCCGGCGGATCGGGTACAGAATACTTTATTATAGAACAACGTGTCTCAAACGGTTTAGTCTAAGAACCATATGATGTCTTACAAATTATTGAGGTCCCAGAGATCTTTTGTAGATAAGAGTTGTACCGCGAGGATATGACAATATCAAAGAAGGTGTTCGATTATAAGGAACATAGTGTTCACCTCGCTGACCCCCAAATAGGCTTTCCGCGCACCATATTTTGAGAATCACCGGTCGTATGTCTTTATTTATTCAGCTGATAATAGCATTCGGGTTCTTTCGCCCTACCAATTAGACACCTGATTCTGGTTAACTTTAAAGCGAGATATTCTAACAGAACCTTTAACTACAATCCTGGTTATTTACAAGGTGTACCTCACACCTTTTTGTGGATCCAACATAATTTATTTCGTGTCTACATTACAACCAAGTTGTATATTTCAAAACCAAACAACATCTAGTACTCACTACCTTCCACGCGAACCCAACTTAGAACACATGGATAATCGATAAGAAATTTCATTACAGGGCATGTTTAATCAGTACGATATATGTTTGCTTGGCGCAACGTGTGGTGCAAATCTGCCTCCCGCTCGCAGCATAACGAAAAAGAGACGTTGGCTGGGAGGGTTTTGAAGAGGTGTGTTAACGTGACATCAGGTACGGAAATCACGTCTTTGAACATATCTACCCCTAGGTCCGCGTAAAAACTAACATGTTGTTCTAACGCTGTGTGTGGCTAGTGATGAGAATATAAGACGCTGAGAGGTGAAGTTGGGTCGTAGACAACTACTCACTAGGAAATGCCCATGAGGTGGTAGAAATATACCCGCGATGCTATAGAAATATGCCCGCGATGTTATAGAAATATACCCGCGATGCTATAGAAATATGCCCGCGATGTTATAGAAATATACCCGTGAGGTGGTAGAAATATACCCGCGATGTTATAGAAATATACCCGTGAGGTGGTAGAAATATACCCGCGATGTTATAGAAATATGCCCGCGATGTGATAGAAATATGTATCTGTAATGATAGAAAATATGCCCGCGATGCTATAGAAATATGTCCTCGAGGTGATAGAAATGTGACCACCGGTGTTGGTAGAAAACTTTAGATATAATTCTACAAAGGATTTTCGCACATGTAATAAAGGGGGATCTCGATAAAATTTACTCTCTCGACCTTCACTCAGCTCTCCAAAGGTTTAAGCATTTCATCACAGCTCTTGATATAGACCGAGTTAGTGGAAACAAGGGAAGTCAGGTGCAAGGAGGTATGACTCCACCTGCAAGGGGTGGTCCTGGAAACAGTCTGCAGCAGTGCAGTCTGGCTGATCGAATGCGGCTCGCAATGGAAAGGCAAACTCGGTCCCTAAAAAATGTCGGGGTGTAGTCGATTGTGTTGACCGAAAGGTGGAGATATCACAGCTTATGCGTAAACAGATACAACGCAACCACAGGCCTTTTCAGAGCGAACAAGGAAGAAGAAGAAGATCTTCAACGAGGCATGACCGGTAGTGTCTGATGATAGCACAACGACTCAGCAGTAAAGTATGAACGTACGTGTCTGACCACGCGCGTTAAAAGAAAAAAAAACTACGTGTGTTTTGAGTTTTATTAAACATGGATGAGAGAGAGAGAGAGAGAGAGAGAGAGAGAGAGAGAGAAAATAAAACACAGTCTTATTTTTAGGCTGTTATCAAAGGAAAGAGGTGTTAACATATCACAAAGGCCCGCGCCCACTCGTTGTGGGAGCAAAGATATTGATTTAAAAACCACGCGCTCACGAGACAAGTGACAATTTTCCCTGTCGTTTAAGAAATAAACTTTATTAACGTGTTTGCTCGTTTGTACCATAGCAAGGCGTTTTTTCTTTGTATAGTTCGACAAATATGCTATGTTCTAAATATTCTTTTTAATGTGGTAAAAGTGTTTATTAATTTTTCCGTGGTGGATCCAACATAATTTATTTCGTGTCTACATTACAACCAAGTTGTTGTATATTTGAAAACCAAACAAGAAAATACAAAAATCGCGTACACCCTTCTACTGATGGAAGCAACTTAGACTATCGAGCATACGATATATCTGTCTTGATGGCAAACCACATAAAAAACACCCAAGGCGAGTTGTCTTTTTTGGTTTGTAACTAAGAAATAAACTTAACAAAGAAAATAGAAATACTCGGTGAAACCGGCTATCGTCGGTACGCCTTTGTTTAATTACGCCCCAGGTGTGTTTGGAAAAAACAATTAAACAAAGCCGACTGCATTCAGAAAGATCGAGTGAGAGACGTACGCGTGTGTGTTTCAGAGATCTACGCGTACGATATTGTGAGTAAATAAAGGGGTCGATAGGCAATTTCATTACGGGGGATGTTTCGAACAGCTGTGTTTGCTTAATAGGTCCCTTGTCGAAAATATGAGTTATTTTACATTAGATCTGTTCCCCATTCGTATCCAAATATTCAGTGTTAAGCCATTATTTCTATAATAGTGTGTATTCGTAAGCAATAACAGGAGATTTGTGTGTATTTCATGAAAGTTTAGGTACACTACCCAAAAGGGATTTCAGCAGGCAGACTAGAGTATGACACCAACTAGATACGGCTTTAGTGTTACACTCTGTGAAAATATAAGTTATTTTACATTAGATCTGTTCCCCATTCGTATCCAAATATTCAGTGTTAAGCCATTATTTCTATAATAGTGTGTATTCGTAAGCAATAACAGGATATTTTTGTGTATTTCATGAAAGTTTAGGTACACTACCCAAAATTGATTTCAGCAGGCAGACTAGAGTATGACACCAACTAGATACGGCTTTAGTGTTACACTCTGTGACTGAAACAATGTTGAGGTCAGTTTCAAACATTTTAAGAAAACGCAACAACCACGTGCTTGTAACCTCACTAGAAAGAAACAGGCTTAAGGGCCAGTGTGAAACAGCGCGCGTAAAACTTGACTCGTTTTAAAATCCTCGTACCATAGAGGGTGCCGTTAGGACTAAATATAGCTAGCTAGAAAAACGTAATAAAATAGCTAACAGGCAGAGTTTTCTTTAGTATTGGTAGACGAAAAAACTTATCTACAACGAGATTTACCTGTGTAAGACTAACACTGCTACTTATTTCTGTTCACGTCATTGCAGACAACCTCAAAACACAAGAGATCAATAGTAGAAATTTATAAAAGAAACGTTCCCTCGCTCGTGTACTCGAACCCCTCCCCGATTTTTTTTAAGGTTTCACTTTTTTATTTTTTTTATTTTACAAGTGCCGGATCTGGTGATAGGTTTTATATAGTCTCACAATCGTACCAAACAGGAGGCGAGTATGGAAATATAGTACATTAAATAAATAGAAATGTACCCGCGAGGTGATAGAGAGGTGACCGCTGGTTTTGGTAGAAAACTTTTTAGATATGACTTACCAAAGTTTTTTTTTCGCATATGTAACAAAGGCTGATCTCGTCGAGAAGTGGGAGTGCAGTGTTTGATAGAAGTATATAGTTAATGGTCTCTTTTAAAAGAATACTTGAGTTAAAGAGGAAAATATAAAAATCGGATATATGTCATAACCAGACTAAAATATGACGCCAACTACATATTCCTTAGTGTTACAGGTTACAATCGAGACAATGTCGAGGCCAGTTTCAATCATTTTAAGAAAAACCAATACACACGTGCTTTTTTACCACGCGCTGTTAAACTCGATCGATGGTCTGCGCTCGCGATTTTAGTTAACAAGAAGACGATATATTTAGACATATATTTAGATAACAAGAAGAGGATAACAAGAAGACGATAATAGGAAGACGATAATAGGAAGACGATATATACATATAATAGGAAGATATATTTAGACAATAAGAAGACTTTGAGACAATAGGAAGACGAGAATAGGAAGAGGTTAATAGGAAGACGATATATTTAGACAATAGGAAGACGATATATTTATAGATAACAAGAAGACGATATATTTAGACAATAGGAAGACGATATATTTATAGATAACAAGAAGACGATATATTTAGACATATATTTATATACATATTTTACAACAGTTAGACGAACAGTTATACGATATATTTAGACAAACAATTAGACGATATAGGTAACAAAAGAAGTATACACAAGGTATGTGTGATGCACCTTGTGTTAAGTCAGCCGGCCCGATGCTGTAATCAGCATCGGGTTGGCCTCCTTAACCGTTCCAGAGTTCCTCTGGTGCCCAGTTAAAACTGGGTCTGCCCTCCCGGGTTGTGTGCGGTGCATCACACATACCTTGTGTATACTTCTTTTGTTACCTATATCGTCTAATTGTTTGTCTAAATATATCATATAACTGTTCGTCTAACTGTTGTAAAATATGTATATAAATATGTCTAAATATATCGTCTTCTTGTTATCTATAAATATATCGTCTTCCTATTGTCTAAATATATCGTCTTCTTGTTATCTATAAATATATCGTCTTCCTATTGTCTAAATATATCGTCTTCCTATGAACCTCTTCCTATTCTCGTCTTCCTATTGTCTCAAAGTCTTCTTATTGTCTAAATATATCTTCCTATTATATGTATATATCGTCTTCCTATTATCGTCTTCCTATTATCGTCTTCTTGTTATCCTCTTCTTGTTATCTAAATATATGTCTAAATATATCGTCTTCTTGTTAACTAAAATCGCGAGCGCAGACCATCGATCGAGTTTAACAGCGCGTGGTAAAAAAGCACGTGTGTGTTGGTTTTTCTTAAAATGATTGAAACTGGCCTCGACATTGTCTCGATTGTAACCTGTAACACTAAGGAATATGTAGTTGGCGTCATATCTTAGTCTGGTTATGACATATATCCGATTTTTATATTTTCCTCTTTAACTCAAGTATTCTTTTAAAAGAGACCATTAACTATATACTTCTATCAAACACTGCACTCCCACTTCTCGACGAGATCAGCCTTTGTTACATATGCGAAAAAAAACTTTGGTAAGTCATATCTAAAAAGTTTTCTACCAAAACCAGTGGTCACCTCTCTATCACCTCGCGGGTACATTTCTATTTATTTAATGTACTATATTTCCATACTCGCCTCCTGTTTGGTACGATTGTGAGACTATATAAAACCTATCACCAGATCCGGCACTTGTAAAATAAAAAAAATAAAAAAGTGAAACCTTAAAAAAAATCGGGGAGGGGTTCGAGTACACGAGCGAGGGAACGTTTCTTTTATAAATTTCTACTATTGATCTCTTGTGTTTTGAGGTTGTCTGCAATGACGTGAACAGAAATAAGTAGCAGTGTTAGTCTTACACAGGTAAATCTCGTTGTAGATAAGTTTTTTCGTCTACCAATACTAAAGAAAACTCTGCCTGTTAGCTATTTTATTACGTTTTTCTAGCTAGCTATATTTAGTCCTAACGGCACCCTCTATGGTACGAGGATTTTAAAACGAGTCAAGTTTTACGCGCGCTGTTTCACACTGGCCCTTAAGCCTGTTTCTTTCTAGTGAGGTTACAAGCACGTGGTTGTTGCGTTTTCTTAAAATGTTTGAAACTGACCTCAACATTGTTTCAGTCACAGAGTGTAACACTAAAGCCGTATCTAGTTGGTGTCATACTCTAGTCTGCCTGCTGAAATCCCTTTTGGGTAGTGTACCTAAACTTTCATGAAATACACAAAAATATCCTGTTATTGCTTACGAATACACACTATTATAGAAATAATGGCTTAACACTGAATATTTGGATACGAATGGGTAACAGATCTAATGTAAAATAACTCATATTTTCACAGAGTGTAACACTAAAGCCGTATCTAGTTGGTGTCATACTCTAGTCTGCCTGCTGAAATCCCTTTTGGGTAGTGTACCTAAACTTTCATGAAATACACAAAAATCTCCTGTTATTGCTTAAGAATACACACTATTATAGAAATAATGGCTTAACACTGAATATTTGGATACGAATGGGGAACAGATCTAATGTAAAATAACTCATATTTTCGACAAGGGACCTATTAAGCAAACACAGCTGTTCGAAACATCCCCCGTAATAAAATTGCCTATCGACCCCTTTATTTACTCACAATACCGTACGCGTAGATCTCTGAAACACACACGCGTACGTCTCTCACTCGATCTTTCTGAATGCAGTCGGCTTTGTTTAATTGTTTTTTTCCAAACACACCTGGGGCGTAATTAAACATTGGCGTACCGACGATAGCCGGTTTCACCGAGTATTTCTATTTTCTTTGTTAAGTTTATTTCTTAGTTACAAACCAAAAAAAGACAACTCGCCTTGGTTGTTTTTTATGTGGTTTGCCATCAAGACAGATATATCGTATGCTCGATAGTCTAAGTTGCTTCCATCAGTAGAAGGGTGTACGCGATTTTTGTATTTTCTTGTTTGGTTTTCAAATATACAACAACTTGGTTGTAATGTAGACACGAAATAAATTATGTTGGATCCACCACGGAAAAATTAATAAACACTTTTACCACATTAAAAAGAATATTTAGAACATAGCATATTTGTCGAACTATACAAAGAAAAAACGCCTTCCTATGGTACAAACGAGCAAACACGTTAATAAAGCTTATTTCTTAAACGACAGGGAAAATTGTCACTTGTCTCGTGAGCGCGTGGTTTTTAAATCAATATCTTTGCTCCCACAACGAGTGGGCGCGGGCCTTTGTGATATGTTAACACTTCTTTCCTTTGATAACAGCCTAAAAATAAGACTGTGTTTTATTCTCTCTCTCTCTCTCTCTCTCTCTCTCTCTCTCTCATCCATGTTTAATAAAACTCAAAACACACGTAGTTTTTTTTTCTTTTAACGCGCGTGGTCAGACACGTACGTTCATACTTTACTGCTGAGTCGTTGTGCTATCATCAGACACTACCGGTCATGCCTCGTTGAAGATCTTCTTCTTCTTCCTTGTTCGCTCTGAAAAGGCCTGTGGTTGCGTTGTATCTGTTTACGCATAAGCTGTGATATCTCCACCTTTCGGTCAACACAATCGACTACACCCCGACATTTTTTAGGGACCGAGTTTGCCTTTCCATTGCGAGCCGCATTTGATCAGCCAGACTGCACTGCTGCAGACTGTTTCCAGGACCACCCCTTGCAGGTGGGATCATACCTCTTTGCACCTGACTTCCCTTGTTTCCACCAACTCGGTCTATATCAAGAGCTGTGATGAAATGCTTAAACCATTTGGAGAGCTGAGTGAAGGTCGAGAGAGTAAATTTTATCGAGATCCCCCTTTGTTACATGTGCGAAAATCCTTTGTAGAATTATATCTAAAGTTTTCTACCAACACCGGTGGTCACATTTCTATCACCTCGAGGACATATTTCTATAGCATCGCGGGCATATTTTCTATCATTACACATACATATTTCTATCACATCGCGGGCATATTTCTATAACATCGCGGGTATATTTCTACCACCTCACGGGTATATTTCTATAACATCGCAGGTATATTTCTATAACATCGCGGGCATATTTCTATAGCATCGCGGGTATATTTCTATAACATCGCGGGCATATTTCTATAGCATCGCGGGTATATTTCTATAACATCGCGGGCATATTTCTATAGCATCGCGGGTATATTTCTACCACCTCACGGGCATTTCCTAGTTAGTAGTTGCCTACGACCCAACTTCACCTCTCAGCGTCTTATATTCTCATCACTAGCCACACACAGCGTTAGAACAACATGTTAGTTTTTACGCGGACCTAGGGGTAGATATGTTCAAAGACGTGATTTCCGTACCTGATGTCACGTTAACACACCTCTTCAAAACCCTCCCAGCCAACGTCTCTTTTTCGTTATGCTGCGAGCGGGAGGCAGATTTGCACCACACGTTGCGCCAAGCAAACATATATCGTACTGATTAAACATGCCCTGTAATGAAATTTCTTATCGATTATCCATGTGTTCTAAGTTGGGTGCGCGTGGAAGGTAGTGAGTACTGGATGTTGTTTGGTTTAGAAATATACAACTTGGTTGTAATGTAGACACGAAATAAATTATGTTGGATCCACAAAATGGTGTGAGGTACACCTTGTAAATGACCAGGATTGTAGTTAAAGGTTCTGTTAGAATATCTCGCTTTAAAGTTAACCAGAATCAGGTGTCTAATTGGTAGGGCGAAAGAACCCGAATGCTATTATCAGCTGAATAAATAAAGACATACGACCGGTGATTCTCAAAATATGGTGCGCGGAAAGCCTATTTGGGGTTCAGCGAGGTGAACACTATGTTCCTTATAATCGAACACCTTCTTTGATATTGTCATATCCTCGCGGTACAACTCTTATCTACAAAAGATCTCTGGGACCTCAATAACTTGTAAGACATCATAGGGTTCTTAGACTAAACCGTTTGAGACACGTTGTTCTATAATAAAGTATTCTGTACCCGATCCGCCGGGGCACAACACACAAAAATCCACCCTAACCTAATCCCACCTGCTACATTACACCCGTACCTCGTCACCGACGTCTCTTCACTCCCACCTCTCAATGCTGGTCCACTCGCCTGCTACACCCCAAAAATGTACACAGATGCATCCTGACAACGTCACCACATCTCCCCATAACATCTAAAATATCTCTCTTCCACCTCCAAAACCATACCACATCACACAAAAATATCCCCCCTAACCTAACCCCACCTGCTACATTACACCCGTACCTCATCACCGACGCCTCTTCACTCCCACCTCTCAATGCTGGTCCACTCGCCTGCTACACCCCAAAAATGTACACAGATGCATCCTGACAACGTCACCACATCTCCCCTCAACATCTAAAATATCTCTCTTCCACCTCCAAAACCATACCACATCACACAAAAATATCACCCCTAACCTAACCCCACCTGGTACATTACACCCATGCCTCGTCACCCCCACCACAAAAAACCTCCACTCGACCACAACACACTATTAGCGAACTAATATAGTGCTATATAAAAGTCACGCGCCACCACAAACCGCCACCACATTTCCCTTATATAAAAAGTCATCCCGCCATCTTGCCCCTGCATCACTCCTGCAGAATTAATATATGTCTATAAATAACATCTTCTTGTTATCTAAACATATCTCTATATAAAAAGTCATGGCTCTCCTCCTCTCCTCCTCCTCAATTCCTTATATAAAAAATCACCCCGCCATCTTGTGCCATATACCACCTTCTTGTTATCTAAAGTCCACCATCTTGCCCCTGCACATTTTCCCTATATAAAAAGTCATCCCGCTATCTTGCGCCTGTAGCGCGCCGCCACATTTCCCTTATATAAAAAGTCACCCCGCCATATTCCTATTATCCTCTTCTTGTTATCTCAAGTCCGCCATCTTGCCCCTGCACATTTTCCCTTTATAAAAAGTCATCCCGCCATCTTGCCCCTGCATCACTCCTGCAGAATTATTATATGTCTATAAATAACGTCTTCTTGTTATCTAAACATATCTATATAAAAAGTCATGGGCCTCCTCCTATCCTCCTCCTCAATTCCTATATATTAAAAATCACCCTGCCATCTTCCGCCATATACCACCTTCTTGTTATCTCAAGTCTGCCATCTTGCCCCTGCACATTTTCCCTATATAAAAAGTCATCCCGCCATCTTGTGCCACCACCGTGCGCCACCAAATTTCCCTTATATAAAAGGCATGTACCAACACCTGAAGCTCCACCTGTGCAATGAGTATTTCCTTATATAAAAAGTCATCACCCTCCGCCTGATGCTCCACCTGCACACTGAGTATTTCCTTATATAAAAAGTCATCACCCTCCGCCTGATGCTCCACCTGCACACTGAGTATTTCCTTATATAAAAAGTCATCCCGCCATCTTGTTATCTCAAGTCCGCCATCTTGCCACATTTTCCTTATATAAAAAGTCATGCAATACAACAACCTAGTTATCTCCCCTTGTTATCTCAAGTCCGCCATCTTGCTCCTCCTCCTCTCCTCCTCCTCAATTCCTTATATAAAAGTCATGCTCCACCTGGCGTTTTTGCTATATAAAAGTCATGTTCCACCTGCCGCTCCACCTGAATAATACCTAAGTCCCACATTCCCTACTACTAAGGTCACTTCTTCTTCTTTGATCCTTAGCCGCCGACCGTCAAAGCAGTCAGTGGCCATCACGCCTGGTGGCGTCTTGTAGGGTAGCAACAAATTGATTCACTTTGCTCGGTCGGTGGCCATCCTTCGTACATTGCCCCAACTCTGCTTCATTCTTTGCATCTCAGCCTCCATAGTCCTCCGCCAAGTTGTTTTCGGTCGGCCTCTCTTTCGTTTTCCTTCCGGGGTCCATAGCATAGCTGTTCTTGTGATGGCATCAGGGTCTCTTCTGAGGACGTGGCCAACCCAATTCCAGCGTCTGCCAGTTATGATGGTGTGCATGTCCTCTTGCTTGCTCCGAGTAAGCAGTTCTTGGTTGGTGATGGTATTCGGCCAAAAGATTCGGAAATTTTTTCTTAGGCAGGTTGTGTGGAAAGAGGACAATTTCGACATTTCATTCTCTGTTACTCTCCAGCATTCCGCACCATAGAGAAGCACAGAAAGTACACAACTCTCATATAGTCTTAATTTTGTGTTCGTGCTGTACTGAGAGGACTTCCAGATGTTGTTTAGACTAAAAAAGGCTGTTCTTGCTTTGTTCTTTCTGTTGTTGATGTCTTTGCTTGCTCCGCCATCTGGTGTTACTATGCATACTAGGTATGTGAAGGTGTCTGTCTGTTCTAGTTGCTGATTCTTTACTGATATGGGCTCAGGGTTGCTCACATTGAGTGTCATGATCTCTGTCTTCTTTAGATTGATATCCAGGCACACCTGCTGGCTATACTTATTAAGTCTATCCGTTTTTTCCTGGATGTGTTGATGTGAATGTGCTAGTAGTGCCATGTCATCTGCATATTCCAGATCTTCCAATGTAGAAAATGTAGTCCATATTATTCCTCTTGGACTGCCCTCTGTTGTCTGGCGCATCACCCAGTCTATGACTGTTAAAAATAGAGTGGTTGATAAGGGGCATCCCTGTCGCACTCCTGTCTTCACCTCAAAGGTTAGATTGCTCTGCCCAACGCTACACGTAAAGTTGGCATAGAGGCCTTTTATGATTGACACTATGCAGCTTGGAATTCCATAAGCCTTCAGTATTTTCCATAGACTGTCCCTATGTATACTGTCAAAAGCCTTTTCAAAATCAACGAAATTAATGTACAGCTGTCTCTGCCATTCTGAGCACTGCTCTATGATGTTCCTGAGGGTAAATATATGATCCGCACATCTTCTGTCCTTTCTGAATCCTGCTTGTTCTTTCCTCAGTTTGTGGTCTACTGCTTTTGAGATTCTCTGTATAATTATCATGCCTAATATTTTGCTGGGAACTGAGAGAAGAGTGATTCCTCTCCAATTATTGTAGTCTGCAAGGTCTCCCTTCTTGGGCAATTTGACAATTATTCCTTTGTTCCACTCCGTTGGTGTTGTCCCTGTTTTCCAAGCTTGTGTAAATAGGGGTTTTAGTAGTTCTGCTGCTAGCTCAAGGTATGTCTTAAATAGCTCTGCATTTAAGTTATCGTGGCCGGGAGCTTTTCCATTCTTTAACCCTTTGATTGCCGTGATGATTTCTTCCTACCGTGGAATGTCTGTATTAACATCCAGATAATTTTCAGCCTCAGGAACATTCAACTGTGTCTCTGGTGGTTCCTTGTTCAGAGTTTCTCTGAAGTGCTCTGCTCATCTTGTTTCCTGTCCCTTTGCTGTCGTGATGAGATTTCTTTGCTTATCTCTTACTAATGTAATATTGTTTGCACCTCGTTTTCCGCTGATGGTTTTAGTTATTTTGTATACTGTGCTTTGTTCATTTCTCAGTGCTGCCTCTTCTGCCTGTCTTGCAAGATCTTCTAGGAAATTCCTTTTGTTGGCTCGGGTTTGGCGTTTAACTTCCTTGTCCAGCTGACTGTACTGTTCGCTATATAGTTGGATTAACCAAGTCCCCTAAAGGTCACACCTCAACGTTATTCCCAACAACAAAAAATGTCTGATTCACAGTCTCGCCTCGGATGTTTATAGTGTGTGGGATCCTGTGTTCGGCAGGATAAATTGTATGTAACAATTTAATAATATTCTTGTCCCTCAACATGCTTAAACATCAGTTTTTCCACTTCGGTGACAATGAAAGGTTATAAACTCCGATTTAAACTTGGAGTCTTAAACTCCGTTTTACTTCCACGTCCACGAAGGGTTGAATATTATTATTCATTCATCAATAGCGATATTTATCAGTCCTAGAATAGTCTTCCTTCAGAAGATATAATATACAAAAAATATACAATTACGTGCGAGACCCAGGACAAGGCGTATGTCCTACATGAGACGACCCACCAAAAATGAAAACGTCATATACCAATCTACAAATCGATTAGTTAAACAATAAAACCTTGGCCTCAACGTTCAGTAATAGTGTACAAAAGTGTACTTATTAAAAATCTTACAATATCTCTCAGTTAATTTCAGAGCCCATTTATGCACAAACAACATTGTGACAATAAGCATATTGCAACAATTGTTGTTGAAGTTGCTGTGACTTACATGACGTTGATGATGATGATGATAATGTTGATGATGTTGATAATGATGATGACATCGGTAAGAACAAGACGAAGACGAAGAGATGAAACGATAATGAGTAGCAGGAAGAAGGAATAAGAGAAAGGAATAAGAGAAAGGAATAAGAGAAAGGAATAAGAAGAAACTAGGAGAATTGAGCTAGTTTAGGATGAAAGTAAATGGCGAGGGGTCAAGTATAAAAAGACCTATGATGATTCTGTCTAAGAACCGCAGTGGCTGTGCATTCTTAGAGTTTGACACAAATAAACTTATATTGCGCGTTTTAACTGACGAAACAAATTTGACGTATGAGTATTATGTTGAGTAAAACGAACTGCCAACGTCATGCACACATCAAAATTGATTTAGCCAAATGGAGATATTTATAAAAGAAAGACACTGAATTGCACTTCAACATTTCCTTCCCGTCAAGTGTTGATTCAGCCTCCAGCGCTTTGTCACTGAATTGATTTCAAAGCAGTACCGGTATTCTATTGGGAGAATTATCCTAGTTTTATCCCAGACGACGTGAGAGACCATGTTCGTCAGATTACAGTTGCTGAATAGCGTCCCTTCTTTCGAAGTGCTACATGTTATGATTGGTTAACATAAGCGTCGACTTCCTGCTATGTTCCTTTTGTGTAATTCATATTTTCATGTTATCAAAGTCTATTTGAAATTTCGATGAAACACGTTGTGGTCACTCGTTCCAGCTCCGCCGATTTGGAACTTGAATGAAATAAGTATTCGTGCGATCGTGATTTTTGCGAGGGCTACGTGCTAAAATGGGGAGGATCCCGTTACACGCCCATTGAGGCATATTGGGAATATGGTGTTAGGCCCATATTTTCTTGACCATCGACACACTAGGGGTGATGTGGTCAGCATCACGCCGGCCACCTTAACCTTCCCAGAGTTGCTCTGGTACCCAATTCCTGAGGCTGGGTCGACCCCGGAGCCGTATGCGGTCTAAAAAATCCCACCTCAACTGGAGATCGAACCATGGACCACCGAGCTAGGAAGCAAGTGCACTAACCACTGCGCTACCGCGGCTCCTACGTGCTTAAAGCGCACGCATAATTTGGGATTCGCGTAAATTGAGATCTTGTTTTCCAAGGAAATTCAGAACGTTACAATTGGAGGCACGATTTTGCAAAATAAATTAAAAATAAAAAATTAATGAAAGTTTCCTCACGAAATTAAAAATTGGAAATTATTCATTGTAATAGTTATGGCCATATTTTTCACATTTCCTCTCAAATCCGTTATTTCGAATTCACGTAAAATGAGAATGCGTAAATCAAAATAATCACTGTATACTACTATAAACGTTGTTTAAATGGATATGGAGAACGATTCCTAAGAAAAATATTTTGAATTCGATGACAATAGTATTATCTAACAAGATCACCAACGTGGGATTGACGACAAGAACAAGACAGGTGCTGCAGGCGATGGATAGGACACATATTGAGGAAACTTGTTGAGAGCAATACAAGGCAGTTACTGCTCCGGAATCCGGAGGGTAAGAGACCAAAACAAAGTCCAAACACACACACACACACACGAAGAAGAGAACTGGATACAGAAATGAAATGGATAAAGAAGGTTTAGAGGGATCTTGAGAGGATGGTACAGGACAGAAGGATTTGACATTCATTTGTAGAAGAGCTATGTTCCATGGGTATGTAAAAGGTGATGATGATGATGATAGTGATGATGACGACGACACGAGATAATGATGATGACAATGGTGATTATTATGATGATTGCATCGAGACGGACAAAACGCTCTGGAAACAGCACTGTAAATGATAAGCATCTCTGCGATTTAGAATATAAATTTCATTCTCACTGAATTTTAGCCGTGGAAAATAAGTATCTGTATGATTTGACTATAAATAATGATCCTATCTGTGATTTTACACAGTGGAATTTGATTTCTCACTGGATTTTCAATCATAAAAAGTAAATCATAGTAAACCTGCTTTTATGCCATTGATAAAAAGTCAGTATGAAAAGAAATCATTGGTCGAAATGCAGACGTATAGGAAGACAAGTCAAAATGTAAAAAACTATTGAAACACAAGCCCAGGTTTCAGACACAGTTCCAGTACTTCCCTAATTGACTTAGCTGAGAAGACGTCAAGCAGACTGACCCACACTTGTAATAAACTTCAAGCCACAGCATACAGCTGAGAAGAAGCCAAGGTGACTTGCTTATGTGAGTCCACTTGCGTAGTGATAAGAATCAAGCCACACAGTCTTCGAAGCACTATTGTGTCTATACTATAAATGTATAGATCGTTCAGTTTATAAAATATCTTAGTGTCATTTAAATTTATGTACATTTTAAATTCATGTTACTATTAAGATATATCTATACGTCTGTATTTTGTCTTTGTGCCCTCAAATGAAGTTGGTCTTCCGCGAAAAATACAACCTACAATCCTCAACAACATTGACCCAGCTAGTTTGTCCTTCTCGGGACTACACAATGCTAGCAATAACAGCTTAAAGTCCACTTGGCTTTTTAAGCCGTTGGAGCACAAGAGTTCGAAAAATGTACATTTTATAAAGGGAGGTCTTTTTGGAATAATTAAAGGGAAATAATTATTAGGATACTCAGAACAAATTTGAATGTTTAAAAGCCAAGCAAGGTATTTTATTGTTTGCATGACGTACTCCTTTGACTGACAGAACCACAGGCACTTGACAATGTTGTCACAAACGAGGATTCTGATCGATAGTGGCCAGTCAGTCACTAGAGAGACGTCCTGGTGGTAAACTTCCGATACCATAGCCTTGTTTATGTGTTGCAGATTCAGATATCAATGGAACAAGACCATAGTTTCTGTGAATTGAGTGACACTCGTCTAACAGTGGAACAACACTGCATGCCTGGCAGAAGCATAGCGACTTCATATCTGGCTGAATGAGGTCACACCGAAAGTCAAACCCAATATCCAGCTCCAGAACTGAATGGGAAGATTTTTCAAGAAGATAAATTTCTTACGTATCGAGAAACAAAAGACAAACGTCACCAGGCCACATGATGCAAATGACTATGACAACTTAATAAATCTAGAATGTCTGT